>VUQR01033359.1:0-28266 GCA_015108515.1 Hemichromis elongatus
AACAGTTTGTGGTTTGTCTGTGAAGGTTCTCAGTCATCCAGGTCATCGTAGTCTAAGGAGCTGTAAGGAAAAGGCGTCTGGACTTCTTTAGGTTGCTTGAAGACGTTTCACCTCTCATCCGAGAAGCTTCTTCAGTTCTAGGGTCAAATGGTGGAGAGTCCCATATTTAAGCCTTGTGGGAGTGTCCCTCGTAAAGGGACAATGGGCCCCCTACTGATCCTCTACCTAATCACACGAGGTTTGACCCTAGAACTGAAGAAGCTTCTCGGATGAGAGGTGAAACGTCTTCAAGCAACCTAAAGAAGTCCAGACGCCTTTTCCTTACAGCTCCTTAGACTTTGTGTGTGTGTGTGTGTGTGTGTTTTTTTAACAAACACTTATGCTTTTACTTCACTGCCAGTGTGTTTGGGATCATGCTGAAAAACCAAAGCCATTGCCAATCAGATGCTTTCCAGATGTTACTGCACAATGAATCAAAATTGACGACTTTTCTGCGTTGCTAACTCCATCAATTTTTACAAGATCTTAAACACAGCTGGCTGAAATGCAGCCTAAAACCTCCACTGTGTTTTACGGATTGCTACACACTTGGTTGTACCTCTCTTGTGACTTCCTCTATGTATATTCACAGTTTGAAACAAACATTTCTAATTCATCACTCTAAAAGCCTGTTGCCACTTATTTTCAGTTTGCATACCTCAGCCAGTTCCCCCCGTTCCTATTCCTTTGGAAGTGTGGCTGTCGGGAAGCAATTTTTAAATGAGAGAAACTCTAGTGAGGCTTCAGTGAACAGTAGATGGCTCAACTGAAGGGCTGAATGAATTTCTCAGGTCCTGTTAGGTCTTTGCTGAATTTTTATTTCTTAAAAGACTATTGATCTGCTACAGGAGATTTTTTTTAAGGCCTGCTACTTTTTTTGTCCTCCATTTGCCCATCAAACTGTTTCTTTGGCATTTTTCATAGATTTACCTGAAGAAATAGGAGAAAAGTAAGCATTTTGAAGAGCCTAAAATACAGTTAAAAATTGTATGGTTAAAAATGGTTCTTTGCTAATTTGTCTGTTGTGCGCGGACACAACACTGGTCCATTCATTGCCTTTTTTAATACTTGAATGATTTATAGGTCGGATTTAATTGGCTTAACAAATCTCTTTGGAGTTGTGTCAGAAAGGGCAACTGGTATAAAAACATGCAACCCAAAACATACATGCAGAGCTACCTGTTGTGGCGACCCCTTGGAAATAAGGGATCGGCAGATGTAGGTTTTATTAAGTGATAAGTGTGCTCTTAGTTTATTTTTCTCTATTCTTAGACAAAATAACAGCCCGTGTTCCTCTCTTGTGCTCTCTATTCATTAAAGCAGATATATTGCTGTCAGTTTAAAGAGTTCAAATAGAAAAAAACATTTATAAAAGAAATTTGCAAAACACCAGAGTGTTAATGATCAAAATGTCACTGATGGGGCCAGCTCACAACAAGTGCATTATCCCTGGAGTTATTTGTGAACCACAATCCTCACTTGATGGATCTTATGAATTCAGCAGTAATATGTGAGCCAGGAGACTATCCCAACTGGCCAAAGTACCAGAGATGGATTAAAAG
This sequence comes from Hemichromis elongatus, assembly GCA_015108515.1. Taxonomy (NCBI): domain Eukaryota; kingdom Metazoa; phylum Chordata; class Actinopteri; order Cichliformes; family Cichlidae; genus Hemichromis; species Hemichromis elongatus. Next base: position 1,602 of record VUQR01033359.1, read on the forward strand.
TAATCACTGGTCTGAGTAATTGACGCTGTGAGTAATGATTTAAACACTATGATCAGACCACAGCATCTTAACGCCATACAGTGGCTGCAAATACACATCAGCCACGACTCACAACCAAATGACACGGTTAGAAAACTTCTGCTACATCAGCGCATCACCAATACCGGGCCGTTTATTTGTGTAGGTTTGCATAGATAAAAGTTTTTTTTCTTTGAAAGACTCTTATAATAATAACAATAACAATAACAACAACAACAACAACAACTATTATTATTATTATTATGTATTTTTTTTAAAGGATGTTCAAAAAGTCAGGTATTTATAGCTGGAAACAAACAGAAATACCATCTTAAAATGGTAGGTCGGCTTTCCGCATTGTGATCAACTTTTGGTTTTATTTCTAACACATTTTGTCTAATCACTTTATAATCACAGCAGCATTCAGCGATAGTTTCAATGGTTCCAGTATCTGCCAGTAGCAATACTAGTGAAACCTCCTGTCTCATTAAAGCATAAAGATGATACCACGATGGTCAGTCACTGCTGAGAATGTGAGGCTCATTAGGAGCTATTTCTTAGAGTTCTTGTGCTGAGGGGATAAAGATCTATTTGTGAAAACTACATGAAAATGTTCAGCCTGAGACTCTGATTTCAGTATAAAAACAAAGCTATGATGATTTAATATCCTCAAAGTGCAACTTGTTCAAAATTTAATGAGGGCAGTAACACTGAAAAGGTAGAGTACACTCAGTGCACTGTGGTTGATAAAGTTTATCTACAGATAACACTGTTTCTTCCCTGTAGGCACAGGTTGGACAGCACTTGCTTTCCACAATGACTGAACAACCTGTTACAGATGAATCTGCAAGTTTTGTAAAAGAACAAGAATAATTAACAGTCTGATTTATATTATTTTTAGGTTTCTTTTGGAGAAACAGATTTAAATACTTTTGATCATATATGTAAATGTACATGGTGTGAACCTGTACGCAAAAGTGCAAATTTCCAACATTTTCCCTGATTTGAGAAAAAAAAAAAAGCCTTTTCTCATTTGAAAATCAATCTGAATTGTACAGCCTTTTTTAAAATGATACAACAGGCGGGAGAACTTTGTACTTCCATAGTATTTCAAAAAGAACATAATGTTTCTCCTATTAGTTACCCGTGTTAACGCCACCGGTGAAAATCCAGGCCCCAGTGGTGACAGCAGCTTTGATGAGGCCCTTGCCGACCACCTGCTTAATGCGGGGGTGCAGCTCAAAGTTCTGAACTCCTCCATGGACAGAAATTAGGATCTTGGGAAGCTCCATGTGCCACTCCTTTAGCATCAGCCGTAGAATACTGTCTGGCCTCGCGTCATGGGACAAGCGTACATACTGTCCACAGTTTCACCAACACAAGAAAAACATGTTAGCGTAACGCCCAACGAAGAAAGGGTAGCTCGTGCTGATGGGTCACATCACACAATATATGTGCGTTTGGATGGAAAAAACTTTAAATGTCAGAGAGTGAAGTGTCATGTAAAAATAATTTAAATTCTAAAATCAATTGAAATACGCAATCTGCACTATTTATCAAATAGTTTGTGATCAAACTGTGTGTTTTCATTTCATCAACTCAAGCTTAAAGTTGTTTACCTGTAAAACTCAGAGACCAAGAATATCTATGTATAAGTCACTACGTTAAATACAGTTTTTATATTAAAAATGTTAAAAAACTATAAATATGACACAGCAAAGAGGCTTAGGCCCTCACCTTGGCTCTGTATGAGTGAGACCCTCCCTGGAAGTTGATGACACCATAGGCATCAGTGGGTCTGGCCTCTGTGTGTTTTTCCACTGACCACTCCTCCAGCTCGGGCATAGAAGCATTAGAGTTTTCACCCAACTTCACATCCGAGTATTTCGTGGCCAAGCTGGCTGTGAAACCAGCATGTTGCCGCACCAGCCGCCCACAGCAGCACCTTTAAAAAAACAAAACAGAATAATTTGTCAAGTGTTTGCACATTACACATTGGCATTGATACAATTTTGAAGAAACAAAAAGACTAAAAGGAGACCAGTAAAAACAAAACAAGTTTTCAAAAGCAGAACAATACTATATAGAAACAAACACAGTACAAGGAACAGGAATCCATGCCACACTCCATGAATATTCCAAAGTGTTTTTCAGAAAACACTGCACTCTTCGACTGAATATTATGTTAAACTTTGAATATGAGCCAACAATTAAACTTTTATTTTCTATAAACACACATTGCAACAATGTTGGATCCTCAAAATAAACATTACTATGGTTTCAAATCATGCCAGCCAAGTATAAGTAGCCACTATGAATCAAAAGTTCAGGCTTTACAGTTGATTTTCTTTCTTACTCTAAGATCTCTGTATGTGTATGAGACATAACATAAGTCATGTCGGGCACACAGCTTTGGCTGTGAGTATAGAAGCCCTGTCCACCTGCAGAGCAAACCTTCTGTTTGCAATGGGCAGCCAATCAAGAGCTAAACCAAAGGCAGAGAGAATAGTTGTGGAGTGCATGCTGTGCTAGATGTAGCAATTTATCAGATAGTTTTTTTAACAACTTCTTAAATTAGTGGTGCTATTTTTAATCATAAAAATAAATAAGAAAAAAAAAACACTAAAATAATAAAATAATGGGCAGGACAGTGGTTAGCACTGTTGCCTCAGTTCAATCCACCATCAGGTTAGGGTCTTTCTGTGTGGAGTTTGTTCTCCCTGTGTTTGCGTGGGTTCTCTCCCCCAGAGTCCAAAGACATGCAGTTACTCTCCAGGGTGTACCCTCTTTCACAAAAATTAAACTACCCAAAATTAGGGACTGTTTATTTCTTAGTGAGAAAACTTATAAAACTTAGCAGGAAATCTAATTTATTATTACTTAAAATTAATAAATTAATTGTAATTACTTAATTTTTATTAATTAATTATAGAAAACAGGATAATGATAATGACTAACAATAAAAAACAGGATACTCAATATGCTTTCAAGTTGACACATCACTCACATAACTTCAGTGAGATGCAGTTTAAAAAATCCTGTTGCCAACAGTCAGATGTATTAAATAGCTGTATTTCATTCTCACAAAGCAAAGCAGCTCTATAAGTAACAAGACAAGTCAAAGTCACACCTAGCTGACGTAAAGTTATTGTTACTATCATTTATCATTACTATCAAGACTTGAACTTCCAGTTTATGGTCAAAGGTGTAATAACTGGCACTTCTCTCCACATCTGGGAAACACATGGGTGGAGTTCAGCATTGCTTATGAACATCTCCTCATCCTGTCATACGAGTACAATGGCCACAGTGAAAAAAGTTAAGGCCGCTCAATTTAAGTGACACTAAAAATAAGCTTGGGTTAGATTTTGGTCACACCTATTTCAAAATATTACACCCCTGTCAATAAAACCCCATCTAGACGAACCCTGAAATTATTAACTGATGGACTAATGTTAGGATAAACTTAAAAGGCTCTCACTATTTTTTTTTTCTGCAGGAAAATTTCTTATGCTTCAGCTCTTAAATCCCAAAAATATATATATATAAAAAATCAATCAATGTCTATGAAAGGTACATATATTCTTACAACTTAACTATCCGAATAATCTTATTGTGCTTACATATACACATATCCTGACAGTTTGAGCTGTGTGACACCAGGACCATTTACTCATTATTGTGAGTATACTTTATTGCATTTTCATGACTTATTGTATCTAACATCAGTTAGCACTGCATTGTTCAGTACTTTGTGAGATAAGCAGATGCTGAGTTTATATTGGAACACGGTTGCTCATTCATTTAGACAGTGGCTTCATAATAACTGCCTGGAGGGCTGCAGAATGACATGGCTTGTTTCTAGAAACATTTTATTTTATATTCTCCACAAGATGTGTGCCAAACATTGCCAGACTCTGATTCTCTCTTTCTTCTTTTCCATTCTTTGTATATCTCCCTCTCGTGTCAGCCAGATGTTGACACCCGTCTCCATTCCCTTAACTGTCTAGCTGTGTAACTGCAACAGTAATGTCATACTTCAAACTCTGAGGCAGCAAGCTACTAAAAGATATACACAATTGAAATACTGGACACACTTGGTAAAAGCGTGTCTAAGATATGAATCATCTACAGCCTAAATCGTTTATCTACACATCAACAATGACAGGCTTTTTTGTTTTTTGAAGAATCTAACTGTTTATCATTATTGAGTCTGAGCTTCGTTTTCTGTCTTCCTTTACTAGCCTTAGGGGAGAATACGCATCCCAACACATAAAGCCTGGAATTTAATTGTTTCCTGGTAAAGGCTGTTGTTTAGTGGAATTACAAAGGAATTGCAAAGAATTTACCTCTGGGGTTTTTCTGATGTAAAGCAGCTAGCTAGGCATGGATTCTGCCAAGCTAATCCTGTCAGATAACAGAGAATGAGCTGCATAACAAGCAAACAAATACTCACCTGACCAGCTGCTGGCAAATCTGGCATCCTGGAAGGCATCTGAAAGGAATGCCGCAACAACGCAGTCAGTGTAAATATGAATAAAACCAGAATAGATAAATGTGAAGAGCATTTGCGACCATACAAGATCGTTCTAAAACAAGCCTAATGTGAGGTTTGATTTTGCCAAGTGTGAAGCAAGAGAAAGTTCTTTAAGGACATTATGGAAGGTTAACTGTCTCCTGGGCAGACAGCCCGGTTAAGTTGGCCTTTAACCAAGAGACAGTTATGAAACCTTCCAAAGGGACTCACTTTAAACAGTCACATGCCACACTTTGACCTAATGTTAAATGAACCTGTGTTCACTAACACCTCTGAATCATTTAGCAGAAGCTGCACGTACAGCAGTTAACAGAGAATAACCAGTAGCAAATAATTGATGTAAAAGAAAACACAGGAAAACAAGTCACCCACCATCATTGTGAGTTTACAAGAAGAAAGGAAGACATCCAAGGACTGTTTAACCGTAAATATAAGCTGCTGGTGGGAAGTTAAAAAAAAAGATTCACCTTTTCCCTGCAAGTAGATGAGTATTTATAGCAACTACTGCCCCTTTAACAGAGCTGCTTGATGTTTCTCATGCACACAGCACACAGTGTGGATAAGTAGCCTTCATGACACGCAAAGCCAAGAAGAAGCCTGCATATAATTTCAACACTGGATTGTAAGATTCCAGTAAGTCTGCAGAAAAATACTGTGTCAACCGACAAAAGAACAACATCAGTTCTTCAGAAACTGACTATTCCTTAAAATAAAAAATATCCACACAGTGAAAAAAAATGAGGATTAAAATGGGATTTTAAACAAGTTAAATGAATTGTCAAAATGACGCATCTTATATCTTGTTTTTATATGTTTAGATTTTAATCTCAGGGGGGGAAAACTGCTGTTGGGAGACTAAATAAATAGTTCATCAGAACATCAAAAAGAATGAATGAAAGCAAAACAAATACCCTATTTAGCACTGGTGTGCTGTGACTAAAGGTTTGAGTGGGCAGTAGCACTGCACTGACAGCACTGACTGGCAAGTAGAAGTTAAAAAGATGTTGGCTGGGTTTATCACTTTCTGCTTTTATTGCATGTGTGGCAATGCAACTTTTTATTACCATTATTTCACTTCAGCTTTTTCCTGTCAGAGTCACATGTCACGTGACTTGACGTGAGAGATAAGCAACCCTACATGACAATATGCAGCAACACTGTTAATCTAGTGCAGTCCTTCTCAAATAGTGGGTCTGGTGCTAGGGGGGGCGTGTGTGACCTACAGCCATCCCAATACAAGAGTTTTTTCAGCGAAAACGTTCCGAATATTGCCAACAATCATCCCGTTTTATTACTTTAACACTGGTATAAAGCAGATACCTGAAGCTGAGTATAAGCATCATATCAGAACTAGAAAAACTGGACTGTTGCTAATTGCTAATATTGGCAGGGGGGAAAAAAATCCCATCCCTAAGATAGAAAGAAGTCACGATCCACAGGTTCATCACTTGCTTAACCCCTCAATTAAATCTGTAATTTTAGTGACAGACATAAACATTAAAACAGACTCATTTTGCCTTTGGAGAGTAGTTGTTATGGTTTGGGCCTTCTTTAACTCACACCATGCAATTACGCGTTTCCATGGCTATCACCAGCAGACACACTAGAGTAGGTCTAAGCACATACCTGTGGGGGTCCTTTGACACTGGAAGTATGTACACACATTCCCTCTTGGTGAAAGTGCTTTCTATCCAGGATTTCTGGGACTGTGAACAAAAAGAAACAGTTGTGAGCAGCAGCAGCTGAGGTCTCTCATGTTTGTGTTGAATGGACTTAAATGCAATTCAAGCAAAATATCGTTTAAAAAAATATAAAGACAATGCCCCTCTGTATAGGGTTTGCGCAAACTTTGATGATATTTATAGGCTGCAGTAACATAAAGGATACGTAAAGAAAAATTAAATGAGTATAAAAGCCAATCATGTTTTAAATTATTTTTAACAATGTTAAAAGACATCTTAAAAGGTGAAAAGGGATGTTGCACCCCTGAATACAGGATATAGTCTATGAAAAAATTAAGGGGATTAGAAGGTTTAACACATAAAAATGAAATCAGTCATATAAAATCATGAAAAGCAGAGTTCACGAGGAAAACCAGTTAGAGGCATCTACCAAACACTATAAACAGCCGTCTAATTCTACAATAGCCTTTTTCTCATAACAAAGGTTTATGGTGAAGGAATTTTCATTTAATGCCTCATGCCTTATTGTTCCCCTCCAAAGCAGCTCAGAGGAACCCAAGGGCGATTAGCACCATTAATCTCTTCAGCACAAAGAGGGGAACCTGCAAACACCTTCACCAAAACATTTCAACAATTCCTTAAAGCCTGACAAAAATATTAGAGCAACATTTTCTTCCAGAGGTCATGTTAAACGATCCTCCATATCAGGATGTTGTTTGATATAAAGTAAACAGAAGCATCTTAATTCAGGATCTGAAGTTACATCCAACACAACAGGATTTAAATCTGCCTCCAGAAAATGCTGAAAACAAGTCAATAAGCATGTCATCCCACAGCTTGACCAGTGACAACAAGCAACCAAGTTTGTACCTGGATGACCTCCTCTTCATCTCTGTGTTTAAGGGCTTTGTACAGAAACATACCAAGGCTCCTTCACGCATCTCCTGGACAAACCACAACACCCACAGCCTCTCCTGAGTACTGGGTCATCAGCAGCAACTCACTGTGCTGTTAGATCTGCACGCAATTTCCATACAGGTCTCAAAGTCTACAGCTTCAAAGTTACCATGCAGACCCAGCTCGTGTTAAACGCTGAGTGATCAGTGAGAGCTTGCAACCTCCAAACTCCATCCACGGTTAATCTGTAAGAAGCCACTCACGGGACAGATGAATGTGTCTGAGACAAACTAGATATTATACTAGACTGGGGAGAAAGAAGTGAGGGAGGCGGGGGTGTGGGAGAGGATTAGTGGATGGGCAGAGACCTCAGTGATATATACCTAGTTGGCTACTGACAACACACCACCAACTGTGATTCATGCAGTACACACAAAATCTCTCCCAACAACTCAGGCACTACAATTAGTCTTTAAGAAGCCTCCCTTACTTTGATACTCATTTAAAGGAGAACAGAATAAAAAAAATGCCAGGATTAAATAAATGCAACTGAGTTTACGCAAAAAGGTCACAAGATGGATTAATACACCGACTTAATGAACATCCTGAAACTTAATACAAGTACAAGGGAATCCAAACTTGTGCACCAATAAATGTTCAATTTCTACTACTATGTCAATAAAATATAAAGTAACATTACCTCTAAAAGAAAAAGTCTAAAGATTTATGTTTACACAAATGCTATTTATCATATTCAGTTGTATGAAAAAGAAAGTATGTTTTTTAACATATCAGAACTTTTTTTTTTTAAATCACCTGGTCCTTATCAAGTTCTAAAATGATTTAAATACAACCCCAGATAAACAAAATGACACATTACACTGTGAATATTTATCTAACAAAGAAATTAAGCCGAAACGTAGAAGCAGTGCATGAAAATACCTACTTACTGCTTCCATGGGAATAAAGAGCGTAAGTAGCAGCCAGGTGCTGCTGATCAAATGCACTTGGTCAATGGATCATCAGCAAGTGTGGGCACCTCTATAAAAAAAATAAAAAAACGAAGTCCTAGCAGTTTGTTGGGATGGTGCATTCAAGTGTGTCTTAACACAATGCCAAGGTGGAAAGACATCAGCAATGATCTTAAAAAGAGCAATTAATACTGTCTATCAATCTGTGAAGGATTATAAGGCCATTTCCAAACAATATAAAGTCCATCATTCTACAGTGTGAAAGATTATTCACAAGTGGAAAAACATTTAAGACAGCTGTCAATATTCCCAGCAGTTGAAATTCACCCAAAATGAGACAATGTTCAGAGAAACAGCACAAAAAACAAAAAAAAAAACAACCCAAAAACAAAACAAGAGCTACGTCTCAGCCTCTACAGACCTCGGTTAGCATGACAAATGTTAAATGTCGTGGCAGTATAATTAGAAAAAGCCCAAACAAGTTATAGGCTATTTGGCAGGGTTGCCAGTAGAAACCTTCTTCTCTCTAAAAAGAACATGGCAACACAGCTTAGGTTTGCAAAACTGCATGTGAACAAACCACAAGACTCCCGGAACTATCCGCTGGACAAGACCAAAGTAAAGATGTTTGGCTGTAACGCACAACAGCACATTTGGCAAAAACTAAACAACATATCAGCCTAAACACCTCATGTTAAACTGTCAAGCATGGTGGTGGATGGGTTATAATCTGATTGTTTTACAACCACTACAAGGTGCACCTGGGTAACTTGCAGTCATTGACTGTATAGCAAAAAAGGTCTCGAGTCAAATATGCCATCATCTGTCTAACAGCTAAAGCTTGGCCCAAATTGGGACATGCCACAGAACGATGATCAGAGCACTTTAGCAAATCTACAGCAGAAGGGCTTAAAGAGAACAGAATAAAGTTGCTGTGATGGTCCAGTCAAAGTGTAGACCTCAACCTAATTGAAAGGGATACTAAACATATTAAGAGAGTTGTGGAAAAACCTCAATGAATTGAAACAATATTGAAAAGAAGAGTGGCCCAAATGTATCACTCTCACATGATTTTAGACTCTTAAAGCAAAGGTTTACTTCGACATATTGCTTGAGTTGTTTTTTGTTTTGTTTTTTTAAACACTGCTTTTTCATTTTGGCTTCCTTTGTGTTGACTAACGATTTGGTATAATATACCACGCATAAATAATTTTAAAACCTGCTATTATGTCCTGATACATAAAATCTTAGAAAAGAAAGACCGTGTACTTTTTCACGACTGTATGGGACAACCACCCAAGCAGTATTTAGTTGCAAAGAAACATGTTACTGTTATCACATTACCATTTTCTATAATTCAGTAATATCAGTTTACTAAATTTATCGCATTACAGTAAAAAAAATCTAACTAGTATGTCACTACTTGTGTAACATTCTTCAATTATCTGTAAAAGGAAAAAAGGTCATCCAACATGGCTTTTCTCCTTTCACTCTAACTCCTGCGCAGGGAGAAGAAAATAATACAATGGTCTACATCTTTTGAGCAGTGGCCATATGAACTTTACTTCATACGAGTTGTACAAAAAGATAAGAACATGCTGGTAAAATCTAAAGTGTACCCGTCAGAAACACTGTCCACCAATTCCAGCATAAGACTGGCTCTTGTTCTCAGTAGTAACAGTGGTCAGGAAAACAGGTGATGTTTTACTCCTGAGCAACACAGTTATTCAGCCACCATCATCAATAAAATGTGTTCTTCAGAAAATAAATATTTAACTTTATAGGATTACAAAATGTAAACTTATATCTTTACATCTGAGGAGTAAAAAGAACCATTTAAGCTTAACAGAAATAAAATATTTGATTTCTATCATGATATATACTTATATTGAGTGATAAGAAAAAAAATCTGATAAGATTTTTTTTCCATAGCCCTTTTCCGTCATCCTGCCCTACCCCTGCAGCATGCTCAGACAGAGCTGGTGGATTTTTTCCCCCTGTATGGCTTTTTTAATAATTGCACAACAAAGGCAATAGAGATTACAAGTTCTACAGTTTTACAACTCTTTACAGAGACACAGACGCATGCACGCACACACACACACAGATGACATCTTAGATTACAAAGTTAAAGTTGGCGTGACTTCTCAGACTTTTCAAATGCACCATGTGATTTTTGCCATAATCAAGCAACACTACCTGCTGCCTGAAAAATACAGCCTACATACTACTGAGACACCAATAAATTTAAAGAAAAGCTTCTTAACAGACCAAAACTTCAACCACTGCCAACTTTTATTTATGATCAAATTTTATCCTGATTTCTGTAAGAAAAACTGAGTTTTTGGGAGGTGTTTTAGGTGTGATTTATTATCGTAGTAGTGGGATTATTACAGGTTTTAATAAAATATCTTCATGAAGCCTTTGTTAACCATAGAGTGTAGATCAACCCACAATTATCGAAACCACTTATTAAAGATTGTAAATGAAAACTGGGTGCCACTAAATGGTTGGAATAATCCACAAATTTAGACCCACAGCTCTTAAGGTATTACCCAAATAGTTAAAAGATTTTAGAAAATTAATACACATCTTTTAAGGCATAAAAGCTTGTGACAGAGCTGACCCCAGATCTGTTTTCAGTCTTTTGCTAAACTACCTGGCTCTGGGCTCCATCTTTATATTTAAAACACAGACACACAAGCATTAGTCATCACATCAAACACAGAAGGTAACCACATATTCTTGGACTTCTTTTAATTAAGGTAATTCTGACTCTTTGCCAAACTACATGTACAAATCTTGCTTACTTGCATAGTCGCCACCCAAAGGCCCATGCTGAGCCAGGAAAAACCATGTTTAGCTCTGGTTTAGAGCATGCAATTATAGGCAGTCATTGGAGGCTAAACTACTGTATCCAATGACGTTAAATAGTAGGTTTGATATTTGGTGAGCCAATTAGAAAAATAGTATTGTTAATGCTTGAAGCTGTCTTTTCCACATTATAACACTATAACACACAGTTTTGTCATTTTAAAAAAGATAGAATATGTTGGCTTTCACAACACGCTGCCCATGATAACAATGGCACTGGGCTAAAAGAAAGCAGGAAAACACAGCACAACATAAAAACACCCCAGCAAAGAAGCATGAATTATGTCGTTATCTACTGCAATGCAGTGGTTTTGCATCCCTCCCCCATTGTCCACCATTTTCCCAAAGACTGTATTTAAATGATGGAAGGTCTATCATGCCACCCATTGGGTATAATTAACTCCCGCTGTGCTTCTGCTGTCGCCATCTTTATGTTTTGAAACTGGATGCAATATGGGGGGTGGAGGGTAGAGGAGGGGAGTGTAATTTGAGAAACTAAAAAACACTGCACACTCTCAGTAGCAATTCGGCAGCAACGAGGCAGGACTTCTCTAAGGTGAACTCTTTTTTGTTATCCTTTTTAGCGTTAACTGGCAACAAAATTTGCAAAATGAAACTAGTGCCTGACACCATACAATTATCAGGTAAGAGTTTATTGAGTGAATGGAAGAAAGATAAAGGGATCTTTTCCTCAGATTCCTTACAATCTTGTTTCCACAAGAGTCACCCCCTGCTGGCATTTACAAAGAATGCAGGTCTAAGACACTTCTACATTGGCTTCACTTTTCAGACACAAAAGCTTTGCCTGTCTATGTAATCAGTTAGTACAGTTAAAACCCACTTTCCCTTTTTGTTCTTCATCACAAGTTGGTTAACTTTCAGTTTTTCCTCAATTGATAAGCACCACCAAAAGTAGGGACTCTGATAACCAGAACTGGTGGTGGTTCACGTTTTGTCCACGTTTCAAAAACTTCTCTTATATCTGCTAGCAATGCAGCAATAACGCATCAAAAGAGGACACACAATGATATACTGGTGGTTGCTGCACTATCTTTAAAATTACAGAAAGCAAAGAAAAAGATATGACCAGTCCTTCACATCTTTTCTACAATAAGGATATGACTGAGCTGAAACTGTCAAATGCCAACTGCACAAAAACAAGAGCAGCTCATGTGCTGACTGGCTCTTCAGGGGCAAGGGGACAACCACCTTTCGCCTATACATTTTTATTCATTAACATGTGTCTTTTTTAATGTCTCTGGTTCTAATGTAGCTGGTGTCAATACCCTTTTTCCACTTATTTTTCTACAATATACTACTGCTATACCAGTACTGATGGGTGTTTAAACACCCATCGATTGATCAAAAACTGCACATCTACTAGAATAAATGGCTACAGGGCTTTGATGATGTCAGAGTTGGCACATGCAACACGCAACGTAAGTGAGCCTTGAACATGCCACAGCCTGGTTGGGAGTGAACAAAATTAGAGAAGAGCGATGCAAACCAGAATGCCATATAATAATCAGTATATCTGGACAATCTGTATGGCAAATGAATAACATTTGTTATAACTTTAATAATTTAAATTAAAGTCATATTTATTGCATGGTGCCTCAATTTCCCATATTTACTGAAACTTTTCCACATGGTAGAAAGATTTTAGTTTACGTTTCACAAACTTTGCTGTGTGATTTCATCTTAACCTTCTACCTGCACAGCAGGTTATTTGCTCTTTACTGCCCACTTGTTAACAGAATCGCTCATCTAATCAGTGTTCGACATCTAATTCAGTCTTGCTATCTGCTGAACTAGTGACAAATGTGAGACACACCTAAGGACAGGGTTCATACACCTTTTTCAGAGTCAAATTTAAGCACTTTTAAAGGTCCACTTTCAAGCTTTTACAGCACATAACCAAAAAAAACAACAACTGGTCGTTCTGTACCTGGAGTCAAGTGTTTTGACTGATACATTTTTAGACATAAGTTACAGCCGCCATTTTCTGTTTGAGCATTTATTACATGGCGTGCTGTGGGGAAAATCTTGTTCTAATGTTTGAGTCTAAGGTTTATTTTGAGCACCTGATGGCTCTTTTTTGCGTCTCATCCATAAACTCTCTCCATACTTTTTCACGTGATTCTTGCGTAGGCGGTAGAAGAGGTTTGCCGTGTTTGAGTCCGTGGTGGGGATCGGTTTGCAGCATAATTTGCATAGTACAGTTTTCTGAGAAATGAAAATAATTTATCATTTCAGTTTATTTTGAAAAGTCTCAATAGGATCTTGAGCTTTATTGTGAAAGGTTTACATGGAAAATAAATAAGCGGACGACAGAGCCACACTATGGTTTTTCCATCATGGTTGCTAATGACAGTATGCATAAAAACAGTTGCTTTTCCATCCATAGTGTGGTTATTTTAAATATAAGCAAAAAAGAGAACTTCAGGAAATTAATATAGTCACTACAAAAGTGACCATTAAAACGATGAAAAAATATTGCTGTAAACAGCTCATTTTGCGACACCTCAAAACAAACGATAGCGTAATGTGAAACAATAGATGTTTTCATATTGTCATCTGATACTGTATATATCGTCATATCGAGCAGCACTACTACAAAATACAGTAAGGCCAAATTAATAAGTCTTCTCATGACATGTTGATGCTTCTTTCCTATGTGACACAAAAAAAAATGTTTTTTTAAGTTAATTCCTAATAAAAGCAACTGTCAGATGTTTAACTACACTGCTGTCTGTATTATTGTTCAATTCCTAAATTATCACCTTTGAAGTGTTTGTGCTAATAACATAATACAGTAACACAGGCATGGAGAACAGCAATGACTATTGACCATTATTTCCCCCTAAGGCACCAACCTAATAGTTGAAAAAGCTGTTGCAATACACAAAAATGTAAACAATATTTTATTGACTTGGTGACAACTTTGCATTTAGCCTTTAATCAGAAAGCCTTAAGTTGGCTAGTTATGTACTGGGCTAATGTTTAAAGCGTTCCCTTGAGTAAAGCATTACTGCTATTGCTAAGTAATATTAGCTAAGTTTACAGCATATTCCATAAATCACCTTGCCATAAGAAACTATAATATATATAATATCGCTGCCGTATTGCATCACACTCATAATAATATTTTAAAAATTAGCACGTGTTACATACACATACTCAAAAATATTTTCTAGTAATAACCTTTCATGTGACTCAAGAGCGCAAACTCCACCATTGTCATTTTCCATCAAACACTCATTAAAAGGCTGCCCAAGTGGAGAAACTTTGCTTTTAGACTTTGCAACTCATTTTATTTCTCTATCTGATAAGAAAACTTTTCAATCAGATAGTTATTTCTGGTGAATGAAATACAATTACAGTTTAAAGCAGCTAAAATTCAAGCACTTTTCAAACCTTGAAAAGACTATTAAAATTCAACTATTCTCAAGGATTTCAAGCACCCGTACGAACCCTGTACGGAATAAACGGAGGTCTCTTTCGGTGCTGTGAAGGAATGCATTGAAAACATCTACCTAACAAAGTGTTAATAAGGCAGATAAAAGCAGGACTGCTAACCTGTAACCATGGTACCTGGAAATGTCAGGCAACAAAAGACTTGAGCTTCATAGCCACTGCCAAAAAACACATACTCTCCCACTTCCTCGCTCCCTCCCTCTCCCTCTTCCTCTCTGGCTTCTTTCTGAGCCCCGGGTTTTTATGACAACTCCAATCATGTAGAAACTTTGACCCAGCACCTTTCTATCCCGTTCAGCTCAGCAGTGTAAGAAGTTGTGGATTTTGTTTATGGGCAGCCATGTGCAAATGTGGGCAATTAATAATGTTCATTCGGAGAGACACAAATTTGATTGTGTACTGTCAATTTATCTTCCGTCTGTCTCACCCCTCAGCCAGAAACCTTGCCAGCTGAGCTCTTCCTCTCCCCTCCTCCTTTTTCCCAACGCTGTTACAAGGCTGGCTGGTCAACCCATCATTACTCTGGCCCTGTATGACGCAATACGGGCTGAGATAACACCTGGCTTGGCAATTCCATTACCCATTAGAAAGAGTGGAAGCAACGAGGTCAGCACTTCAGTGCACCTATAAGAACTGTTCTCAGAAACCCCCCCCAGAAAGAACTAGATTAATTAGTGCCATTTTATTTTCTTCCATGTTTGACTTAAGAAGCTGTTACCAAATGTACTGATAGAAATATGACTTAAAGAACTTTCCCACCATTTGTAATAGACATACATATAGTTCAGATTTTAAGCCAATGGAAAAAAAAGCTAAATTATTTGAGAGCATCATATTTTAGAGATTTAACTCACAGATGTCATTTTTTCCCCCCTTCCTTTAACAAGAATTACTACTGTGCCACAGATCTGTGACTCATCAGATATAGGGCATCCTTCACGGTACAGTGAACTTACATTGAGGGTTTTTTTTCTGACAGCTGATCTCTGGTTGATTAACTCATAATGTACACAATAACATTTTGAGACCTACAAAAATAATTTATGGCATTCTACATGTGAAATGGACAAAACATTTAAAAATCCAAAATTTTGTAGAATTTCTTGTCATTTTTATGATTTGATGCATTTTCTATTTATTGTTACAGTAACGAATTTTCACTTTAAATATAGCCTAATTAAATCATAAGGGAAAGATAATACAGATGAGCAAAAAGTTTCAAGTTTAGGAGTGTTCAGTATAACGATATATATCGGATGACAATATGAAAACGTCTATCGTTTCATATTACGCTATCGTTTGTTTCACAAAAGAAACTGTTTACGGCAATATTTTTTCAGCGTTTTGATGGTACTGTAGCGGCTATATTCATTTCTTAAAGTTTTCTCTTTCTCTTATATTAAAATAACCACACTACAGACTAAGAAGCTGCTGTTTTTAAGCGTTGTCATTAGCAACAACAACAGTAAACCCAGCGTGTTGCTCCATCGTCCGCTTGTTTCTTTTCCACATAAACCTTTCACAATAAAGCAGAAGATCCTGTTGAGATTTTTCAAAATAAACTGAAGTGATGACAAACAGAAGGACCAGTCAAAACAAACTGAGGACCTTATTCCTAAATGACAGGCTACCTCTGTAGCATGGACATGGTTTGGTTATGAAAAGACTGACAAGGACCAGAAAACAGGAAACTGGTGGCCACATCAGTCTCAAACACAGCAAACCTCTTTAACCACCTACGCAAGAATCACGTGAAAGAGTATGGAGAGTTTACAGATGTGAAGCAAAAAAGCCATCGGGTGATCAAAATAAACCTGAGACTCAAATGTTAGAACAGGCTTTTCCCTGCAGCACGCCGTGTAATAAATACTCAAAAAGAAAAATGGTGGCCATTACAACTTATGTCTAAGAATATATAGTTTCATACAATCGGTCAAAACGCTCGACTCCAGGTACATGACGCCCAGCTGAAAACACTTCATACAAGTCGAGTTGCCCGAGATTTACAGAATATGTAAAATGTTTTGTGACATATATTTGTTGGGACGATAAATATCTTCTATCAGGATATGAGATTTTGGTCATATCGCACAGCCCTATGGAGTACATAAACTGAATTATAGTCGGCTCTACTTCCATCTCAAAAGCAGCGCTGCTGATAAGCCTGCTTCAGTTTGTCAGCTTTCATTCCCGCCTCCAGCTTCAGCATCTGTGCTGCTGTTAAAGGTAACTACAGTCGGCGAGTTTAGCAATCTAACACGAAACATAATGTGCAACACAGATCTAATAAATTTGGATACAAGTGCAGTATGCGTGAGTAGGGATAATTTAGCGATTACGATTCCATTATCAATATCAGTTATCGATTCGATTCTCATTCGATTCTTTGGCTACACTATCTCTAAGCAGCATAACAAAGACATTGAATTCATGTGAATTAATTACATGCTAATAAAAAAAATGTTTTTAAAAAAGGGAATGCAGCTTCACCTCAAATGACGGCTCAACTTATTACAGTGCTGGGCTGGGACAGCATTTACTCAGCTTTGATATCACTCTGGTTTCCTGACTAGCTTAGCGTTAGCATGCTGTCTGCGCAGGTGATTGCGGAGAGCCGAAGTTGTGTTAACAGTATAACAAGTTTCAAGTTTTATTGTCATGTACAGATACAGTGTAGCCACATTTATCCGTAACGAAATTCTTTGGCTCGTGCTCCTCAGCTTTACATGCAGAGGAGCACGAGCCAAAGAATTTCATTTAACGCTGTTGTTTCTGCATTACATTGATCCACTTTACCATCGCGCTTTCATTCTTTTGTGCAATAAAAATAAAATGAATGTCCATATCCACGCTGTAAACTGCACCACTATTTTCCTCCGACACAAAAACTGAAATCAGCTGATAGTAGCGAGAGTGCAAGAACTGATAAGTGGAATCGATAGGCATGGGGACTACCGATTCCGAGCAATTTAACTACTGGGATTCCCATCCCTATGTGTGACTAAAAGAGTAACGCACACTGAATCATAGGCTACATATTTAATTGGACTCTCTCTTAATTTATTTAATAAATTTGTTGTAGCAGTCACATGGGTAGATGGTCATCCTAAATTTCTGACAATGAAAACTTGTTGCAGGCCATCTTTGGGCGTAGTATCCTTACAAAAGCTCTGACTCTAAAACAGTGGTCTTATGTTACACAGTAAGACAGGTTCAAAGATATCACTGTGATTATGTTATGGTGGCCATGTTTTGCCTGGGACAAAGATAAAATAAAACAAATAAATAATATAGTATAGTCTGATTTACTCTGCAGCCTAATAAGAACCACCAATACTCTCAGGGGACTCATCCCACCCAGGTCATCACTTTTTTTCAACTGTACCATTCTGGAAAGTGCTACAAGGCCCACAAATAATGGACAAGCAGACTAAGAAACAGACTTTAAACCACAGCAAGCACCAGTTTCAAGTCTGGATAATCATATGAGGTAGCTTATAAAATAAAAATAGAGTTATAAAAAAAAAAAAAAAGACAATATTTTTGCACATCTGACATTTCTAACACAAGTCACTAAAATGTCCCCGTTTGACCCCAGATACAATACAGTCTGCGCAAACAATTGACTCAATCAAAAGAGTTGCAATGTGGCAATCTGAAAATCTGTTATCATTATTGGTTCAATTAAAAGAGAAGCACACTACATAACATTGATTTTCACTTTGACAGCTCTTATCAATTTGCAATCTTTGCCATATGTTATTGTTCCAAGAACTTGGCCTATAAAAGACTATTAAATGGAGCGAACAGGTTCATTAAAGCCATCAGATAAGATTGCTGTAAAGCGGCACACAAAAGTACATACAGTCATGAGACCAAAGTGTGACGACTCTCCAGCTCACACATTCATGCCCTCTGGGGCAAAGCTCTGAAAGCCTGCACTGCATGAGGCTGATATAGGGCTAGCATCATCTCCTGAGTGCTGGCTCCAGAAAGCTGTATTACCTAGTTCAGTAAAGGATGTGATGGCTTTCCTTCCCAACATCTGATCCATACAGCTATGTGAACCTCTGAAAACCAAGGTTCAAGCAGTGTACAGTTAGAAAACAAGAGTAGGCTTAGTGCCAAGGTAATGGTGTATTAAAAGCCAATAAATAAATTAATAAAGTGCATGCTATATACAAGCAAAAACAAATAAATGTCTTGCAGTTCTTTCGGGAAACTCTGGAGAATGGGCCACCTGAGCCAGAGCTGTACAAGTGTCATGAGGGAAAACAGTCAGCTGGATACTACAGAGAAACATTCCATTCACAAAAATCCACAAGTTGTGACTGCTACTATTTTTGTGTTTGAAACTGTGGAAAAAACTTTTATCTGCCATCTTCAAATGGGCTTGGGCTTGCTTGTGTGTGTGTGTGTGTGTGTGGTGCAAATGGAGTGTAAGATAAACCCGAGTCAGTCAGCAGACTCAAACACATATCCAGTAGCACAAGTACAGCTAGAGTCTATTCCAAAGCATAACAAAGTGACGCAAAACCATTTTCTACCAGCTCTAAGCCCAAACTGAAGTAAAGCCAAAGTTAAACCGCCTAACTTTACGTAAGAGTCTGTAACTAGCAATAACAAAACTCCATCACAGATTGAGCTGACATGTATAATGAAACAGCATTTGTTTTAAACTCACAGTTACAATCACACTGTTTAGAGTAGCAGCACAGCAGAATCCATCACCTAGAGGTAAGCTGGAGCATGTGACCTGCTCAAGCCAACACTGAAGAAAGTAAAGGGAGTAGTAGAATCAGGTCGAGACATTGCCTCAAGTTGTGCTTTTTAACATGGAGAAGAGCTTTGGTCTTACATTTTAAAACAGTCTGGTTTAAGTGCCTCCTCAGCACAGAAGATGACCACTAACTAGTGAATTGACCACTATTTTCTACAATATTGGACAACAAGCAGTCTATATAGGAAATCTTATAAGTTAAAGACAGCTGCAGTATAGATATAAAAAAAACTATTATTAATAAAAGTAGATACCATGGACGAGTGATATTATTAATAATGTAACATGAATATTTATAAATCATGGAAGACATTTTTTATCCATTTCAATGACTCCTAAACTAAACCATTCTCACACAGGTAAGATCTAAGGATATAGTATATCATCTGTGTTGATATAGTCACTGTTCCCTTCTGAGTACCAACAAAACTATGGACAAGGCTAATTCACAGCTGTTTCTGCTTCGCTTCTTCTCTTTACATCCACCCTGAACCGTCATTCAGCTTCACAGGAAAAGTACAAGGAGTACCAAGTTCTTGGAAAAAAGGGAGGTCGTGGTTTTCACAGACAGGAAAAAATACAACTTGCAAACACATGTTTGGGCAAGTCTTCAGGGAGCATTCCAGAGAGTTGGTTCAGTAAAAATTCTTGCAGAAAACCACGTTTTCCAATACCCCCCCCCCCCCCCCCAAAAAAAGACGTAAAACACTCAACCTGCTTGCTGGAAGGTCTTCTTTATCAAATCCCCACCAACTCCCTCCTATTGAGCTCGAAGCAGCTGTCGGACATGATGTTTGCATTACATTATATCAAGAGAGGATTTCAGACCCTGATTAAGAGTTAAGTGAACATTACTGCTTTCCCCTCACACTTAATTTAACTGGACAATTAGATCCTTAACGTTACACTGTTCTGAGAATACAGCAAAGTCGTTGTGTCAAATCACCCACCTGCAAATTTAAACTCATTGTTTTGAGTATATTTTACACTAACAACTATGACTACATGGAGTGTACTATAAGTACCCAAATGGCGTAGTCATAACAATCAAAGCTGAGTATGGAAAGCTGGATACAAAACATGATTATTATTACATTAAACTAGTTTTGACATGACAACAATTTAGCTTTGTTTGTTTGTTTTTATACGAATATTTTTTTCTTGGATCAAAGACAGGAACAAAAGAAAAAGTATATGAATATCAGCTAGGTTGTTATTTTAACCCAACTGTACAAATACTGGCTGAGAATCATTTATTGACAGTTGATTACTCCCTGATTAGGACCTCTGGGTGGGGTGAGGGGTGGTTATGGCACTATTTTATTCCTAGTCAAATATATA
This sequence comes from Hemichromis elongatus, assembly GCA_015108515.1. Taxonomy (NCBI): domain Eukaryota; kingdom Metazoa; phylum Chordata; class Actinopteri; order Cichliformes; family Cichlidae; genus Hemichromis; species Hemichromis elongatus. The sequence continues at coordinate 22,179 of VUQR01033359.1, forward strand.
TAATTTAAATAATAAGACTGTCACTAAGTTCACTGAGTGGATGACAAGACCGTTAAGGCAGCTCTTGTGTTTTTACATCTTGACAGGTGGATATGCTGTCAATATACCAGAAGCCTGTAGTAGAAGAAAGTTTAACACAATAGAATGTCCTATATCTGACATCACTAATCTTAAACATCTGTATCATGTTAAGTGGTTACGCAAAGGTGTATTTTTTTAATATGTCAAACCATGTTTTAATAAATGCACATTAAGATGAAAAGCAGAAACATGGGTGGGCAATTTATTTTCCTAAGAAAGCACACAAGAATTTGGGACTGTTCTGGAGGGCCCGACCAATAATACTGAGCAGATTTGACTTCAGCTTATCGGTGGGGCCCTCCAGAACAGTTTCCTCCCAGTTCCTGATGTGGCCCCTTGGAAAAAAAATAATTGCCCATCCCTGGTGTAGATAATATTTCGCCTTACAAAACAAAGAAAATACAACTGCATACAAGATGAGGAATTTCAAAAATATAATACAGGTCAAAGCAAAACTGGTGCTTTAGCAAAAACCAGGAAGGAAAACTTTCAATTCTGCTGATGGTGTAAAAGTGTAAATTAGCAGGCTTATTATTAATACTGCAGCCCAATCATTGAATACTTGATTACAATTCCGTATTTGTTTTATATTAACATGTTAACAGTATTTTAGGGTGTGTAGGACTTACAATTTTATCCATAAACTGAGTTTTTCTGGCTGATAACAAACTTTGGGGTGACTACACACAACTGGAGCATGAACTGGAGCATTTTGAAAATAAAGCAGAAAATATAAGAGTAAAGCAGAACAACAAAAAACACATACTTAACTTCGTGATGATCACCAAAAAGAGCACCCTGACCCAAAAACTGATTGTGTCCTTCTATGTCTGCTCCAAAGAGAATATATTAACATACTGATTGCATAGACTAGATGTTTCCAGCAGATCATCAGATGCCCTCCTTAGAAGATCTTTACAGTTCCCATTACCTCAAAAAACCAGACACGGTCATCAAAAAGATTAATCCACCTGGACACGTTGTTTGAGCTTAGGGTAGCAGACGAAGCAGGACATAACAACACTAGACACATTTTTAAGGAGAATCTTTTTTTAGGAGAATTTGGAAATCAATGCTCATAGACTGTGAAAGTGAAATATGTTGTACATGTGATAAGACTATTCATGTCTTTTTTTCGATGTATTTATTAAAAAGACAAAATAAAATTTCACTGTACAGGTGGAATGACAATAAAAATATATTTTATGTGACCCTAATACCATATATGTTTTAAACGCACGAAAAACACTGCGTATTTCTCTGAATGTACTCGTAAACGGATATGAGACCAGCGGACGTTACCAAGGACATCATTCTCCTCTAGGGTTGCCATGGTGAATCCTAGAATCGACACTCCATCGATGGCGACTTTTTAATAGTCGTCGCGCACGCGCTCGGCTAAAACCCAGTTGTTGAAACCGGTTCGATTTTTTTTCCCCTCCCTGTCTCTCTCCAGGAGTTAAAGCGCAACAATGACTTCAACAGGCCTGAAAATTGCAGATATAGCCCAGAAACAGAAGTACGGGTGTTTCACAAAAACATGTGTTAATAAAATGAGCATTTCAGCACCACTTTACTTTTCCTGACGCTGGCACGTCTGCGCAGACTTGGCAGCCACTCGAGGTTGCGTTGACTTGGTGGTGGTAATGACAGCGTGTGTTGTCTGACATCTGAGACAGCCAAAGGAAACGTCTTAAACAAGTGCTAGCTGCTTTTATCAGGTCCAGATTATCGTGAGGTGAAGAAAAGCTCAAAGACAGCGTTGCTCATATTGGCCAGCTACCGCTGCTGTTCCATTAGCTTGTTAGCTTAGTATAGCGCTAGCGCGCTAGCTATTTAGCCTGCTAACGTTACGCCCGTGTCTGTTCAGAGTTTTCTTTGCTAGACGATGTGTCACTATGTACTCTTTGCATACTACCTTCACGTTACAGTGTGTCAGCTTAACAGCCATGCAGTGATTAAAAAACGGCAAAACGTCACCGCGATCCCAGCTGGGTACCTGACCAGGCAGGAGACAGCATGCATTGGGGGAGCCTGCCACTCAAACCCCGATCAGTCACGACGATCTTCCGCGCCAACTTAACCAGACCATAAAAACCAGGGGTGGCAGCCGACCACCCGGAAAGCCTCACATACCATTCTCTTCACCGTTGAGACTCAGGAAGAGCTCTGTCGTGGCTTTTATCCATCTATCAGCGGTACTCTCAGTTAGCCTTGGAAGGAAAGCCCGGTAGACGTTGGAGAGATCCGCTTCGGGTGCAGCTCCAACGGAAGGTTGCTTTTTCATAATTGTGCGACTCCAGACTGACGCTGCATGACGAGCCGGCTGACTCAGCCAGCTCATTGTCACGTGGCGGAGGCGGAGCCTGCGGCCACATGTGCGCTTTGTTTTAGTTCCTAATCGATACAAACAACCGGCAAATGACCCTCTGTTTTTACGAAGGCACCAAGAGGTGACGACTTACCAAAGCGATTGAATGCAGTTTTATTTACATAGTGCAAACCCGTATTAACAGCTGTCGCGAGATTTTTTAAGGTAAAGACGCTACAACCCCAGCAATCCGGCTTAAGCAAGCACTTGGCAATGTTGGGGCGGAAGAACTCCCTTTCAACAGGAAGAACCGGGTCCAGGGAGGGCTACCCTCTGTATCCACCAGAGAGAGGAATGAGAAGACAAAAACAAATGAGCACAAGAAGAAAAGGGTGCAATGCAGTGTGCCAGACAGAAGACAAAACTTAATAACATGTAGTGGTGGCACAAAAATACACAAGGAGTGAAAAGATGTGAATTTTTTCCCCCCTGATTTGTGCCTCCTGGTTTCTTCTGTCCTCCTTAATTAATCTTGGCATGCTGAGGGTTGGCCCAGGAGGAAAGAAGAGGTTGCAGGAACAGATATAACCAGTGATATGCAGGTGTAGCCTTCAAGGAAGTGTTTTCACCTTCAATGTATCAAAAGGCATGGCACACAGCTAGAATATAGAGACCATGGTGGGAGGACTCTTTAGCCAGAAAGTCCGTTTTATTTGTTTATGATGACCGACATTTCTGTGCTTCACCGTTTCTTTTTCCAATATATTGTCACATTGCATGCTGTAAATTTTAAAAAATGGTCCTAAATATAAAACAAGAATCTAATTTGGACCAGACAGCATTAAATACAGCAGCACTTGAGCAGCTGTACCAGTGCAGGAAAGATTATGATCAGTCTAAAATGAGGCTAGGATTATTCTAGAATTCATTTAATTGAATCTCCATTCCTTGCTTTATTTCCATTTTCCCTTTTTTTTAGTTGCTTTGTCTTTATCTTGTAAAAAAAATGTAACTTGACCTGGCAAACTCTGCACAAGAATTCCAGTGTGCATGGACTGTTGGTTCTGTGTACAAATGGCAAATAAAAATCTTGAATGCTTGCATCTTCAACTCCTCTCTTCTTGTCTCTCTACCTTGCGTAAAATCATCTGGTGTTTTACTAAAAGTCTGATGTGGAAGAGGAATTTTACCTTTCACAACAACCACCCAAAGAATCCACTGAAGTCAACATAAGAATGCCATTACCAGAAAGTTCACTGTCTGAAATGTACAGGAAATGAAGCACACACAGCACTAAGGTTTGCTTGTTGTGGAGTTCATTTATATGAAGCTTTCATTCATTTAAAAGTCACAAATTAAAAATCAGAAAGGTACAGACAAGAACATGAAATACAATTTGTTGTTGTTTTTATTTAATATAAGGCAACGAAAGAAATTGCATCTTACAAACTGGTTACACACAAACCCTAGATATCAAAATAGGTACAAGTAATTTAAACCCCAAACCCATCCCCAATGTAACAACTGTCAAGCTGAATATTATAAAGTGCATTCTTGTTCTCTTTTATGCAATCATTACAAGGCAAAGTTGTCATTATGTTTTTCTGAAAGTGAACCTGAAAGAACTTTCAGGCCCTAAGCATGTTTTAAAATCACTTTAATATCTCAGTTGCACCTGCACAGCATACATTTACCTTTCACATCAATCAAAATGTACTGCTTCAAGGATCATTTGATCAATAACATGTGTTCCCTTGCTTTACAAATGTAATATTAAATTGAGATTTAAAAAAAAAAAGAAAAAGAAGAGTCCATATTCAACAATGTAAGTCAGCATCTTTCACCTTTTATGGCACGGTCAGTTCTTCCCTCTAAAGAAAAGAAAAGACATGTTAATGTTCACTTTAATCTTTTAGTTTAGTAAGAAAGGTGGACACTGGACACATAGACAGGATTTGAATTTATAATGCAAGCTGCATATAAGATTTGTTCTACAAATACCAAACAACAGAGATAATGCATTCAAAAATTCATGCCACAGCTCTCCCACGTTAACTGCAAGCAAAATCATGCAAAGGGCAACATGAACACATTGGGAACTGCATTAAGGATGGGGAAATTTTTACATCCTGTCAATCTGAAAAAAGCTTATGAGAGCAGAAGTTGGAAAAGGAAACAAAGAAGGACAAAAAGAAACAAACAAAAAACTACAAAAGAAGGAAATAAGCTTTTAGATTTTTTACTTCTCTTTATTGTATCGCTGAGTCACTTTAAACACATCAAAGATTATTTTTAGTCAACTGAAGACACCTAGTGGCTACAATGATGTACTATTTTACACTCGAGCTTCTGTCCTAAAATGTATTTGAATTTTAAAGGAGTTAATACGTAGTTTGTCTTTAAATATCAAACTGACCCTGGAAATCAGAAGTTAAAATGTCGAAATTAAGTGTGATAAAGAAGCTGGCAAGAGACAATAAGGCACTGCAGTAAGTGACATTAATGACATGAGTGATGCAGGGGAGAGGTCTGGAGTTTAGAGGGAAGCACACCTGGCAGCAGAGGTTCCCTGGATGAGTCCAAGACCTGGTGAAAATGAAGCCAGGTCAGAATTGTATCTCTTTTACAGTTTCTGCGTGTCTCACTCTCATGGACACATGTGCACACACCCACACATTCACCCAGCCTTGCCAGAGTGTTACAAGTTTAATGTTTTGTGATGACTTTGAAAGTCTGGATGGCAAACGTGAGGACCACAGATATTTTCATATTGGATGCATGGATTTCTCTAAACCGAAAAAGAAATTTTAAAGTTATATTTTTGACTGACGGCTGTCTTTGTATCATATAGGAACTCAGACCTAACGGTATCGTTTACAAGCTTTATTTTATTTTTTTGATTTCACAAGCTAAAACAATAAACAAACATAAAACCAGATCCTATAATCCTTGAAGTCTGCTGAGTTGCTTCTATATTTAGTGGTTGCATGGTCCCATTTATCATAAGCAACAATCAGCTTAGATAAGCAACAATCAGTTTATCTATCAGATTTGTTATCATTTTATGCCCCTTGTCATATGCTTAGATCAGTTGACCAACAGCTGTTAATAGTTCAAAGCAACAGACGGGTTTTCACTGCGAAACGATCTGTTTAAGGTCAAGGAGTCTAAAACACACTTTGTATTAGAGCTGGGCGATAGAACGATAACGATATGTATCGCGATATAACTTTTTCTCGATAGAGAAATGAAACTATTGCGATAGACCTCCTCTCTCTCTCTCTCTCTCTCTTCCTCTCTTAAAAAAACATAAGAACAGCCAATCCGAATTAAGTAGTGCAGAGCCGAACCAATCACAGCTGCAGCGTCAGGGCACGTGACTTGTTACATACAGTGCCAAGCGGCACATGTGTATTTGTTTGGGAAGCAGCCAGCGACCGTGTCGGGTAATGGAGGAAGTGAGTCTGCCGACTAGAGAAAAACCAGCCGAGAGCTTGGGTGACCAGGTTACGGAAGAGAACACAGATGACGGCTCCAGCGTCGGAGACATTGTTGAAAGGAAGGGCTAGAGAATTAGAGTGGAGGTATTTTGGCTATTTGGAGTGACAAAAAACAGAGCAACGCGCACTGTGGAAATACAACAAACCTTTTTGATCAGCTGAAGCAGTGCCACCCACTGGAGCATGCTCAATCTCT
>VUQR01033360.1:0-17494 GCA_015108515.1 Hemichromis elongatus
CAAAACAAGAAGTGACACACACACACACACACAGGGAGTGGTCGCACTCCATCTCCAGTTTCCTCCAAACATCAGCACACACACACACATCTGCACGCACACACACACACACATCTGCACGCACACACAAACACTCACACGGGTTATCGATCCGCTACAGGAGAAAAATCGATCAGCTGACGGGAATTAAAGCCGGAATCAATAACGCGCTTAAAGTTTTGACAGAAGGAGGAAACACACGCACATGCGAGCGCGTGCGAGCGCACACACACACACGGGCGCACACACACGCACACAGCTGATTCGGAGCTCGGGGCGGGTAGAGCTCGGAGACTCACCGGTCATCAGTGCTCCTGTCCGGGTGCGCAGCTCCGCTCAGTCCCGCTCCCTGTGTCGGTGTGTGAGTGTGCGTGCGAGAAGGACAGCGGAGCTCTATCTCAGCACTAGGCGGGCGGGCGGAGCTTAAGTAGAGGAGGAAGTCCGAGAGGAGAGCGAGAGGAAGTGGAGCAAGTTTGAGGAAGTTTACTCTAAGTGTGTATTTGTCGCGCGCGCTGTGTGTGTGTGTGTGTGTGTGTGTGTGTGTGTGTGTGGGTGGAGGCAACACCGGACTTCTGGTCAGTCCAGAGTTGAGAAATATTTCAAATATTTTCATCCTCTGAAAAACTTTCTATAACAGCGTGAAGGTTAAGCCCTGCCCACCTCATGTTAGACAGACAGGTGTGCTACACAGGTAAGGCACAGGTCGACATTCAGCTGTGAGGCCTAATGAGGTGAAACAAGGCTGAGCGGGACTCTGATGTTGATACTCAGCCTCTGAAAACCTCCTGAGGCCCAGCTTTTGTGAACTGTGATAATCTGTTCATGTAAATGGAGAGTCCTCTTCATACACTAAGGTCAAATACGGTGTTCCACAGGGTTCAGTGCTAGGACCAATTCTGTTTACATTATACATGCTTCCCTTAGGCAGCATCATCAGAACACATAGTATACATTTTCACTGCTATGCAGATGACACCCAACTTTATCTATCCATGAAGCCAGATAACACACACCTATTAGTTAAACTGCAGGAATGTCTTAACGACATAAAGTTCTGGATGGCCTTTCTGCTGCTTCATTCAGATCAAACTGAGGTTATTGTACTCGGCCCTGAAAATCTTAGAAATATGGTCTCTAACCAGATTCTGGATGGCATTACCTCAGCCTCCAGTAACACTGTGAGGAACCTTGGAGTCATTTTTGACCAGGACATGTCCTTCAATACACATATTAAACAAATATGTAGGACTGCTTTCTTCCATTTGTGCAACATCTCTAAAATTAGAAATATCCTGGTTCTGCCGGAGGTTTCTTCCTGTTAAAAGGGAGTTTTTCTTCCCATTGTCACCAAAGTGCTTGCTCATAGGGGGTCATATGGTTGTTGGGTTTTTCTCTGTATGTACTATTGTACAATATAAAGCGCCTTGAGGCGACCGTTGTTGTGATTTGGCGCTGCATAAATAAAACTGAATAAAACTGAATTAACCTCACAGCAGCCATGTTACTGGTCACGTGATGTCATTAAGAAGGCTTCAGCAGCACAAATACGCTACACAGGTCCAGTTCAGGTGAAGCTAGCAGTTACAGCCACCTGTGTCACCATCCACCTGTCAGCCAAAGAGGCCACGCCCCTGTTAATGCAAACGTGAATCCTTAATACAACTTTTAAACAGCTGAGTTATGAATCAGGTCAAAAGACACCAGTTAACAGGGTTCAGGTGTCCAAGTGTGTCCCCCTGGAGGGGTTCCGGTCATGCCTAGAGACCCTAGGGTACACCCATAACCCAGGAGGGAAATTATACTTCCGGTCCTTCCTGGGAACACCACGGGATCCTCCAGGAGGAAGTAGAACGTGTGCCTGAGGAGGATCTCTGAAATACCTCACAGAGCCCGCTGCACGCGCTCAGCGTGGACAAGCAGATGAAGACGTGTTGACGCGGGAGGTCGACATCATCATGTTTGTGCTTACAGATGCTGTGAAGTACGACCCGGCTCATATTTGAAATAAAAAACAGAAGTGTGCCAATAACTGCTGAGTTCAGGGCACCTAAAAGAAATCAAGGAAAAGTCACATGAACTGAAACAAGCGTTTATGGCTGTTCAGCGTAGACGCACGGACGTTTATTTCGGGGCCTCCATCAGTTCACACATTTTTCTTTCAGGCTTTATTCGCTGTCATAAACACAAACTCAGGTCACTTTGTTTCTGCAGCTCCACAAATATCACAGTTTATATTTGTGAACTCAAAAATAAAACTTTATTAACAAAAGTGTAAAAATGTAAAGACAAGTTATAAAAACAATATTTAAACTAGTGTTTCATAACGAGTCAGTTCAATTCAATTTTATTTATACAGCCCAGATCACAACAACAGTCGCCTCAAGGCGCTTTATATTGTACAATCATATGACCCCTATGAGCAAGCACTAACAGGAAGAACTGCAGGAACACTCAACATGTACTCAGGAGAGCAAAGTACTCAAGTATTTCCATCTAGAAATGGACTCTGATCTGAGGCAAGAAAACTACATCGTAAAAGTACTCATTTAAAGTACTATCAGCTGATAACTCGTGTACTTTTACGGTACTTTTACTCTGTGCTGTTTCTTTTCTGAAATTTAAAAAAAAAAAGACATATATAGAGTACATTTACTTTGGATACTCAGAGTACATGTTGCTGATTCTGAGTATTTTTACTCTGTTGTACTCAGAGATGAAGTATCAGAGTTTCATTCTTCTGGAACTACTTTGTGTGGCGTATGAAGACGAGTTGGGGTGTGTGCCGTGGCCCGTTCACATCCAGAGGCGGTAGACTCCCAGAGCGATGGCGAGGCAGGAGAAGAGGGTGGCTGAGGATGGACAGAGCGTTCGATCAGCGTTACTGAGATAATGAAAGTTTTCATTCAAACCTACAAATTCAAAACCGCAAACTTTAAATCTCACGTTTCTGAAGCTTTGATCTAAACGCAGTTACAATAAATCAGCGTCCGGCCTGGTGTCCATCCAGAGTTTGAAAGAAGCAAATTCATCATCAAGTTTTGGCAGAATTAAGAGGAGGTTCTACGTGTGGGCGGAGTGCTGCGACTCGTCCTGCTCGCCCACCTGCGTTGCTCGTGGGTAACAGTCCGGCTTTATGAGCGCTAAGGCGGGCCACAGGGTGCGATTTTAAGACCATTTTTAATCCACCTTAATTTATATAAAGTGTCTGATTGGCTTAGATGAGCCGATCGTGCGAGCTCATTAATATTTCCAACAAACCTGAAGGTTTCAGGTTCCTGAGCCATCAGCGCAGGTGCTTCACACGGATCATCATGTTCTCCCATCAGGACGCGAGCCACCTGCTGACTGTACGGTCTGTGACTCGAGGTTACGGATGTTCGCCTCCACCCCCCGCTGGACCGTGGTCATCATCAAACACAGGTGAGCAGCGCTGTGTGTGCTCATGTTTCACAAAGACTGACTCACACACTGTATACAGGGCTGTGAAAAAGTATTTACACCCCGTGAACGTTTACACATTTAGTCAGAAAGTGACACATAACTGTGAAGTAGCACGAGAACGATACGCGGTGCTTTGTACTCAGCCCCTGAACACACACACACACACAAGCAGTCCAGACCTGAAGCCCACTGAGCGTCTGTGGCAACACTTGGAAACTGCTGTCCACAGACGCTCTCCGTCCAACATGGCCGAGCTTCGACTGCTTCAAAACAAAGAATGGGCAGAAATGTGGCGCGCAGCTGTGCAGAGCTGGGAGAAAGGCGGCGGCTGCACAAAGTACGACACGCGTCAGACCGTGTAAATGGTTTAAATGGTCACAGAATGTGGATATGTTGCTTGTTTGGTTGTTTATTACAACAATTATTTACCCAAAATTACTAAATAAAAAGTTAAAACAAAATGGTATAGGCGTGCATGCTCTTCACACCACGTCACCTACCTGCTGCTTTGTGTTGGTTTGTCTCAGAAATGAAACGTTGCGTTTGTGGTTGTGAAGTGACCACACTCTTTTAACACATTTATTTCATATATATATGAGATGAAGCGGCTTCTGTGCTAACACACCTGCATCCTGTATACTACAGCGCCCCCTGCTGCCCACACAGATAATGACTGTTGATTACTTTGGCCTTAAACCTTCAACACTGTCTGAGGACAGCAGCACCATGTCAGCGTCAGCTGGGCTAAAGTGTGCGTCCTCACCGCCACCGCGGACACGCTATGAATCAGAAGCACCGCCCCCGTCTCACCTGCCAGGTAGCGGACGGTCTGCAGTTTCAGGGACTCCAGCAGCGTCTTCAGCGAGGCCACCTGCAGGTCCAGCTTCCTGTTGATCTCCATGTTGTCGTTTTCCAGGTCGGCTCTCTGAGCACGAGACACACGTGATGTGATGTCATCAGCTAAAACAACCAATCGCACCGCAGAGCTACAAACCAACAGGTGTGCTTCACTACCAACTGACCTGTACTTCACAGTATCAGTACTGCAGCTGTTGTTTTTACCTTGTGATGAAATTCGGACGTGGCCTCCATCAGCTTCTTCTCCTGCTCAGTGAACTGAAACAAAACCATGAAAGCAGCTTCAGAGACGCGTCACCTGCCGACGTTCTTTTAAATTCACTCAGACCGAAGCTTTGAGCAGCTGGGGCTGAGCGAGCGGCGAGCGGCCGGATGGACCGCCCCATGTGTTTAGTTCCTGTAACGAACTCCTCACCATGTCGGAGATCCTGCTCCTCTCCAGGTTGATGTCCAGTTTGGTTTCTGCCAGGATTTTCTTGCTCTCCTCCTGGAGATAAAAACCGTCAGCAAACACGTGGCGTTACGGCTCACCCAGGATCTGCATGTCTCAGCCCAGTGAAGCCCACACGGGACGAATCATCGCTCTCACCTTCAGCCTGTTCTGGAGCTGCTCCAGCTCTCGCTTCATTTTCTGCAGGAACAAAAAAGATTTTTAGAGAGTCGGGAACGAGACGATCCAGAACAACCTGCAGATGCTTTTCTCTCTTTGTTAATCTGAAGATTTAGAGACCAGCACGTGTAACAGAACATCAGTGGCTGTTTAAAGGGTGACACAGAGGAGGACCAAGAACAGAGCCCTGTGGGACTCGTGCACCTGCTCTTCTTCTTTAGTCCTAACCCACAGTCATGGTCCCAACTGATGAACTTCCTACAGACACTTCAGTATATTTAACGAATCCACGTAACACACTAACTGTGGCAGACCCGCCGAGGTGTCCGCGTGTCAGACGGAATACTGGACAATTAGAGAAAATAAAGGCGACAATAAGAAGTACGGCCGAGGTACCGTGTTCTCCGATCGCAGGTTAGCAAACTCGCTCTTCTCCAGGATCACCATGTCCTTCCTGATGGAGTCCAGGTGAGCCATGATCTGCTGCAGGGCGATCTCCTAAAGAGACAAAAGTCCGTCACTCTGTGGGAAACGGCTCAAGCGAGGAGCTCGTCTCTGGTTCCCACCTGATGGGATTTGGTCACCATGTCTTTGTAAACGACGTCCATGTTGGCCGTGGCGAGAGTGACCAGAGCTGAGACGATCAGCTCCGCCTGGCTCTTCTCGAAGCCTGCGCAAAACACAAAAACATTTGCTGAGTTCTCCCGCGTTCCAGCCGGTACCGCACGCCGGACTGTGACCTCACCGCTGCTCTGCAGCTCTGTGACCATGGCGTGGGAATCGAACGTCAGTTTGCGCTGCTCCAGCGGCGTAAGCTCCACCTTCCTCACATCGAAAGTTGTCAGCGGCGCCCCCACATGGAGACCTTTAACACACACATACACAGGCTGCATCCATACACTGTACAGGTGTGCACACACACCTGCCACGCCCCTAAGATAAGCTTTGATGCAGTTTAACCAGGTGAGTTACAGTGTAAACGCTGCTGTGGACCTTGACTCTGATTGGCTGTCCTTCATCACTGACTGGGTCCAGAACCAGAACCAGAACCAGAACCTGATTTATGACCGTTTCCTGTTGGAAAGTATGAACTACCTAAACACAGAAACGTCACAGTGACCGGAAACCAGCGTGTCTGCGGTGATTTGGTAAATCTGTCAGATCTTTGGGGTCCTCTGCTTTAGCTCACCTCTCCACGTGACCACCCGACGCCGGAAACACCTCCTCACGAGCGCGTTCATCCCGGAAGCTGCTGTGATTTCAGAGCTTTTATGACGTTTATTTAAAAACTTTGGAGTGTTTACACACAAACACACACAGCGCTAACAAACCGGACACTGTCACACCGAGGGAGGAGCAGGCCCTACCCATGCTGCATTCAGGGACCGTGGACCACAGAAAACACCGTGACATTTTGGGAGACAGCGCCCCCGGCTGGTGCAGACTGGTGAGGGTGTCAGCGCCGTTGGTGCTTCTTCACTTTGGACTGAAGCTCTCAGACATGAAACACACTTTATCGTAAAACAGTTAAAGAGGATATAATGTGACAGACCGGTCATGGTGTTTGTGTTGGAAGCGTTCAGATATTAATTGGCAGTGAACGGTTCATCAGAGGGAAGGCTCAGAGTCAGACAGGCCGACGTGGTTCGGACATCTACACGGGAGACAGGGTGGAGGCCGGAGGAACTCAGAGGAGGTTCGTGAATGTAGTGAAAGAGGACATGCAGAGGGCTCGTGTGATAGCAGAGATGGAGGCGGACGATCAGCTGTGGTGCAGAAAGAGGAACTTCAAGACAAAACAGTCTAAGAAAATAGAAGTAAAATCAGAAATTACGAGTTTTTAAAAACAGAAATAAACAGATAGTGAGTTTAAATAGTTTTCTTCTCTGAAACTTTTCTTTTAATGACCTAAGGGAAAAACCTAAATGTGTGATATTTAAGACTACCACAGGTGAAGCTCAGATTTCCGACTTTACGTGTCGACGGTGAAAGCATCAGAACGAAAACGTCCTTTTTTGTACATAAAGTTTAAACCATACAGAAACGATAAACTGGGGACTCCGCAACTCTTAAACTCAGTTTAAAAAATAAATTAAAACAAAAACAAATAAAGTTCACTGAGGAACTGTCCGCCTCGGCTTTGTCAATAAAGTTTGAAGCAGACGTCAGCAAGCCGACTGTCATGGCGGCGGACAGCAGCAGCTGGTTCCCGGCGTTAGCTGTGGGAGTTTCTCTGCTCAAGTGCTTCTTCATCAACGCGTAGTGAGTCTGAAGCCTTCCTCGGCGTCACCGCGGTCATTAAAGAGCGGCCGTTAGCCAGCAGCCCTTTAACGTCATTTCCTGTACGCGATAACAGCGAGGGGTCTGCGCGGGTGCGAGCGGGCAGGTCTGCGCGGATGAGATCGTTTAGTTTGACTTCGTGTCAAATCCGAGTTTGTTTGAACTTGAACCCGACTCGTCACCAGCTGCAGGCTGGGCCTCAGGAATACGACATTTTTCTTTAGTGGTTCGGTTTGGCGCTGCGTGATGACGTTTCACACAGGTGATTGACCGTACAGGTACACCCGAGGTCCACCGTCCATATTTAAGTCACTCCGCTGTGTCTACTGAGCTTTAATAAGTTCTACTCATTCACGAGGCACAGAGCCCGCGAATGTCTCATGAAGCGCGGTGCTGCGTCTGTGAGGACCGGATCACTGCGGGAAATCTCCCGATTAAAAACATCGCGCATGTTTTTCCGTGAGCACAGCGGATGAATCGGATCTTTTTATATTAGCGGAGTCAGTTTAGCCCACTGAAACATTCGGCATGAATACAGCCTGGCTAACACCGCTGTGCTCTGTAAAAAGCTCAATACAGGTGCCCACATTGTACTGAGTACCGAGACAGAGACCTCAACCCTGAGTCACGTGACCTGTGGTCCATGCGAAGAATGAAATTGAGGAATGAGAAATGCTTTGAGTACATTCGCAGATTTTCCAGCTCCAAGTGATCCTCTGAGCACACACCTGCTGTCCTTTAGATGAACGTGTGTATGGTCACTGTTGCAGGTGGTGCTCCTCAGGTGGAGGTCAAACGTGTTTAAAGCTGAAGCCTCCGTCTGTCCACTTTGGCCTATTCAGTGTGTGTGTTTGTGTCTTCAGCCGGTCGACAGACTTCGAGGTGCACAGGAACTGGTTGGCCATCACTCACAGCCTACCCGTGTCCAGGTGGTACTATGAGGTGAGGGAGGAGGAGCCCACACTCATCTGTAAAATGAAAGCACCTGTGGGTGAGGAGGCGGCGGGAAGGCTCGCTGATGTTTCACAAGGTCGTTTCTCTCCTGCAGAACACGTCTGAGTGGACCCTGGACTACCCGCCGCTGTTCGCCTGGTTCGAGTTGGGGCTGTCTCAGGTGGCGCGCGGCTTTGACGCGAACATGCTGCAGGTGGAGAACCTGAACTACGCCAGCCCGGCCACGGTGCTGTTCCAGAGGCTGTCGGTGATCGTCACCGACGTGGTTTTCATCTACGCCGCCAGGGAGTGAGTGTGTCCTGGGAAATGGCTGGAGCTTCTGACCCAGCTGTTCCTGAGCTGCATCCTGATTGGCTCTGTTCTCCTCCTACAGGTGTTGCCGGTGCGTTCGGGAGCCAAAGGGCTCTCGGGGGGTTCTGAGCAGGCCGTCCTTCGTGCTGGCCGTGCTGCTGCTGTGGAACTTCGGCCTCCTTGTCGTCGACCGTATCCTGGAGCTCTGCCTGTGCGTTAAACCGTCGGCGCCCGCGCGGCTGCGGCGTAAACGCCACCCTGGTAATGTGTTACACGCGGTCGGAGGGAAACGGAGCTGAACACGTGCTGCTCAACATCCACTAATCTGACATTTATAGAACAATAAGGTGTTGATATTAACTCTTTACAATGAACCAAGGCTAATTCCACCAAATTAATTTTATTTAAAATGACAAAGTAATCATATTTATGTGACTACAGGAGGGAGTAATGGGTCAGTCAGGCTTAGTAGTGACGTTTTCAGGCTGTGTTTTCAGCTCCATCGTCTCTCTGCTTGTATTGTGATGCTGGGTTCCTAATGTTTTGGTCGAGCGCTGGTTTTTCCTTCACGCCCACCTCAGATATTCACTTCCAGTATAACGGCTTCCTGTTCGGGTTCCTGCTGCTGTCGGTGGCCAAACACCTGCAGGTACAAACTGTGCTCACACTCAGCTGCCTTCCTTCTGACTCTCCTAAAGCAGCTTTGCATGATTCACAGCTCAGAACTGTATGATGTGTCTTGGTGACATCATCCAGTTCCAAGAGTAGAAAAACGTGTTTGCGATGCGTCACCTGTGTGTGTGTGTTTTTAGTCTCAGCACCTGCAGGGGGCGCTGCTGTTCGCCTTCCTGCTCAACCTGAAGCACATCTACCTGTATGTGGCCCCGGCATATGGGGTCTACCTGCTGAGGAGTTACTGTTTCACTCAGGACAACAAAGGTGAGGTCCTCCTGCTGGCGTGTGTTGGTACTGCGCCTGTGCCCGAGTATTGACCGCGTGTTTATTTTGCAGACGGCTCTATCAGGTGGTCGAGTTTCAGCCTGCTGCGCCTAGTGGCTCTGGGCGCCATCGTGATGTCTGTCTGCGTTCTGTCCTTTGGCCCGTTCATCACCATGGTGAGAGGTCGCCGCAGCGTTTTTTTTGTGTTTTTGTTTTTTTTTTACCGAAATTGCTCGATGGCGCCGTGACCTGACGATGCTCGTTTGTCTTTCAGGGGCAGCTCCCTCAGGTGCTCTCCAGGCTCTTCCCCTTTAAGCGTGGCCTCTGTCACGCCTACTGGGCGCCAAACATCTGGGCGCTCTACAACGTGATGGACAAAAGCCTGGCAGTGCTTGGTGAGGCTCCACCCCCACTGTTTACGGGAACATTAAAAATGCAAATCATGATGTGGATGAGGCAGACGGAGGTCTGAGCGCTCTGTTTCTTTGTCCAGGTGTTCGCTTGAAGCTGCTGGAGGAGGCGGAGCTTCCCCAGGCGTCCATGACAGGGGGGTTGGTTCAGGAGTTCGAGCACTCGGTCCTCCCTTCAGTGACGCCCGCCGTCACGCTTGTCTGTACGCTGCTGTCCGTCCTGGTGAGTCGAGCTGGACGCTGAAACGCTGAGCTAGAACCAGATTGTGTTGACATGTGGGTGTGGTCACGCTCTAACACCAGATCTCCTCCCCCTTTTCTGGGAAGCCGGCGGTGGCGTCCATCTGGCTCCGCCCTCGCGGCGCTCAGGGCTTCCTACGCTGCCTGCTTCTCTGTGCTCTGGGCTCCTTCATGTTCGGCTGGCACGTCCACGAGAAGGCCATCCTCATCGCCATCCTTCCTCTCAGGTGAGCGGCGACCCGTCCTGTCACATGATGTCATCAGCGGATGGTGGTGTTCGATCGATTCTGCCTTTTTCTTCCCGCAGCATCCTGGCGGTGGAGAGCAGAGAGGATGCTGGGATCTTCCTGATTCTGAGCACCACGGGTCACTACTCCCTGTTCCCGCTGCTCTTCACGCCCACAGGTAAACAGGAAGTAGTTTAATTAGTAAGTTTGCTCAGCTCGCAGAAACGCATGAGAGCGCCGCTTAGGGGCTGTTTGAGCTCGTCAGGAGCTCCATCGTACGTCAGACTCAACCTTACTGAGTTTAGACGATGACGACGATGATGATGATGATGTGTTTTTCAGAGCTGCCCATTAAGGTGGCGCTCATGCTGATGTTCACCATCTTCTCCTTCACTGCTCTCAGAAAGCTCCACAGGTAAACACAAACACTACTACAGTACCAGTGTAAAGTTACTGCAGTTACCACTTGTAAAATGAAGTACTTTACTTCTTAAAATACTAAAAGTAATCAGATTACTCTGCCTTCAGTACTCAGGGGTCTCTGCTCCATCCTCTGGAGGTCATCTATCTGCTGGGGTTAGTTGCCGTGGCGATCGCCTGTGAGGTTATCTTCCCACTGTCGCCGTGGCAGCAGAGGCTGCCCTTCCTGCCCCTGCTGGTGACATCAGTGTACTGCGCTGTGGGAGTCTGTTACACCTTCCTGCACCTGTACGCCAGCCTGCTGCTGCAACGGGAGGAGAAACCTAAACAGCTGTGACACATCGCCGGTTAGATCCCCCAACACCTCGGCCTCCGAGCAAGGCACTGACACAGGAGGGAACGCTGTGACAGGAAGTAGCTAAAACTGAGCTGAGGGTGCAGCAGGGGGCGCTCTGAGACGTCCTCTGAGCAGCAGTGAGTGGAGCTGAAGCTCCGTCAGAGGCTCGAGCTGCGAGGAGGAACCCGACTGTAACTCCACCCCAAACCTGCAGAAAGGGCGAGCACGGCAGGGAGAGAGTCGAGTGGACCAAACACTGGACCCAGAATGTTTGTAGCAGCTTTGTCTGTATGTGTTTTAATAAAAAGACAAAGAACAAGTGTGTGCGTGCGTGTGTGTGTGTGTGTGTTGCAGTCTGATAAAAGTCAAAGTCCAAAGATCTAAACTTGTTCCCACAGCACATCTTCATTCATCTCGTTGTTCGTGCACGGTTTGTGTATTAATTAGTTCAGACAGGAGGCGCTCTTGTTCGACCAACCCCGTATTTATCTGCAGATTTACAACTAAGTGACATCAGCTTAAAAAAGGAAAATGCATCGTTCGTGTTCTTGAGATTCTTTAATGGGGCTAAATGAAAAGTACAGTTTGCTTTGAAGCTTTATTGATAAGGCAGCACAAAGGCGAGTGTTTAGAACTGAAGTTTTTACAGGACACATTTTCACCTTAAAATCTGTCGTAGACTGCACAGTAGGACCCGTTAGCCTAGCTCGTCAGACATCCTCAGACCCTGGTGATGCGGTCACACATTTCACCTCCACTAGAGGGCGAAGTGGAAAAATTGGTGTGTAAAAAACAAAACAAAACAAAAAACAACCCAGCTCCTGATTCGTGCGTCTGACCGTATTTTGCAAAAATCAGTGAAGTTCTGATATCTTGTAGACTTGGCATGCAGCCACCTCCGTCCCATCTCAGCTTTTTCCCCATTTCCCTGATTTTTTTTTTTACATAAGTAGATGAATACAAACGTCATGTAAAATCTGATCCTGCGGTTGGTGTGTATCCTGTGTTAGGGTACTCTTTATTTACGCTAACGTTGTACAAGCTCGTTACTCAGTGTGCCGACACGCCCATCATCCTGTTATTATCTGTTATCATTCTCATTAAGCTGCGCTCTTCTCTCTGATTTATGATTAGTGCTGATTGGCTGCAGATGCTCCGCCACACACATATAAAACCAGAGAAGGCGGAGCCTGAAGGGCCCTCACTTCCATCAGCACTGGACCGCTCATACCTTTAGAACACTGTACAGTCTATGCAGCAGATTTTGTGCTCTATGATATGCTGATTTCTGCGCTAACGCGCAGATTCTATTTCCACCAACACAGAATGGTTTCCGTGTCAGTTCGTCCACTTAATATTTACTAAAGATTAAGTGGTTCAAAGCCCTGAAATGACCAGAAAACTTGTTTTTTATAAGTGGTTTTTAAATGAAGAATCAAAATCACTGGATATGTTGAATATTTGAGATTCTGTTGTGGACGGTCCTCCACCCTTCATTAACGACACATCCTCAGGTATAATAATTCCACTGAAAAATGGTGCAAATGTGCGCCGTTCACTACGTTTACCTGACGACAGCCGGACGCTATTCTACATAAACCTGCTGAACCTTTCATTAGAGCTAGAAGAAAGTGATCAGTGGGTAAAAGCTATGCTGGATCTTTAGATACGGCTGCTGAAGTCAGAAATAAGTAAAAGTGCAATTCCAACAATGACCACTAGATGCCATCTCTCATTGATTCTCATTCAAAAAGCATAATTTCATTGAGTCCTTTTGGTGTCTGTCACTAAATGTATCCCTGTGAGTAAGTGTGCTCACGTCCTCAGTAATAGCATGTTGAGGCTTTGATGTGTTTGCTTGGTTCACTGAGAGAAGTCCAACGCTTCCCTCTGAGATGTGGAGCAACAGACAGCGGCAAGCGAATGAGGTCAAGCATAGTACTTGAGTAAATGTACTTAGTCCTCCACTGAGAGTGAGATGATAGGTCTTTCTGGCCTCAGGCGCCCTAGCTTGACCTGACCCGAGTGGACCGCTGGACGGGCCTGGTGCCAGTAGAGGTGATGGAGCAGCTTTGGTTCCTGAATGCAGCGCTTCACTCTGATATGAAAGGAAAGTGGATTTACCGACCCCACAGGCTGTGTGTTAAACACGTCACTGCTGCAGGGCGTGTCTGAAACACTTAGTTTCATCCTCAAAGACACGAAGCTGTGTGGGTGTGAGGATGTGTGATGAAGCCTCCTGTAGAGGGAGAATTAGATCCTTTGCAGCATTAAGAGGATCAGCTGTACGATAATCTCGTGGCTCACAGAGACAGCGCCTTCTCCAAACCATCGTCTCTGTGTTACAAATACTATTAGCACACAAATCACTCGAGCAGTATTCTCAGACATGGAGGCATCACCACACATCAGATCCTTTACCAGCTGCAGAACGATTGTTCCTGTGGTTCTTGGTGGGCTGGTCGTTTTTTTGACAGCTTACTATTAGTTATAATTGTGGTTGTTATTATTATTATTATTGTTTTATTAATGCTGCTGTTCAAACTGAGCCTCAGGTTTCTGATTCTTGACTCGAGCATCAGTACGACACATTTTCTAAATAGTTGAAGTAAAAATTGGCAAAATGTTGGATGAAATGAGGCAAACGAATACGAACATCCTGTTTCCACTGCGGTGGTGTTGGTTCCATACATATAGCACATAGTAGAAACAGACCAGCACCACCGGCGTGGCGCCCTGAAGTCCTGGTCTGGGGGCTGTGAGTGGGGGGACCTACAGCAGGAGGTGATTGGTAGCTGCAGCTCGCAGGTTCAGTCCATCGTGAGCTTCTTCACATGAAAATCCTCCAGGCTTCCACTGTGTAATGTTAAATCTGTCCAAACGGCCAATCACAGCTCACTGCTTCCACGTTGCTCTCATTGGTTGTTCCCCGTCCGGCCCTCGATAATGATCACTAAGACCGGCGTCAGGTCCATCAGGGTTTTCAGCATGTCCATGATATCTTCATGGTCTTTGGCTCCCTCTATGAACTCCTCCAGGGTCAGCTCACCTGCAGGGTCAGAGGTCAGAATTCATCATTACATAAACAACATACCTGTTTAACACCGCAGAGACCAAAATGTGGAAAAGCTGCCCATCGATGATTTAGTGGGAAGTCGTTTTGAGTGTAGGTCGGATCTTCAGCTGTGTCGTTTATTATTGATTTGGTTCATGGTTGGCCGCCATGACACTTTGGTGTAGATCTGCCAACCAAGCAGGCAGAGAGGAGGTACCTGTGCTCCAAAGGTTTGGGCCACACAGACTTTCTCACCTTCTCCTTTCACATCGATCTTCTCAAATATGAGCGAGACGATTTCCTCGGGGTCGATGTCTTTGTTCCGCGTGATGTCTTGGATGGCCTGCAGATGGAGACACCAAGGACAAATAACAAGACTCTCACTGAGTTTCTGAATGACGAGGATGAGTGAACATTCAGTAGAATAATCTGTGGCTGAGTGTAACGTTGTGTATGTGTCAGGCTCATGTATTTCATTTTAAAGCATTTGTAACTGCTGCTGCAGGGATTCCTCAGTCCCAACCAGAAGAACCAACGATGTCATGAGGTTCTTCGGCACCACCATCGCCGGTGGAAGCCTGAAACAAACACGTGTTCCTGTCAGGAGCGACTCAACTGTAAAAGATCAAAGAATCCACGTGAGGACGCAAACAGAGGACCTGGAGATGGCGTGGCGGTCTCACCAGCTGTTTGTCACATTTATGTTCACGTTCAGGTGGAAACAAACCCTTTACTCATATTTCTTATCTGATGAGCGTTCGGCATTCTGTGGGTTAGCAGACTCCGGGATTACCCGCTCCAGACGATGATCAGAGCCTTCCGATGGTTTATCGATATTCTGGTAAATGTAATCTTGCTCTGCATGTTCTCTGGTCAGAACACAAAGGGAACGGCTCGTTCCACTTTCAGCAGTTTCCTGGTCCTTGACTGATTGATTGAGCTCTTTCAGAGGATTAGCACCGGTCTAAGTCCAGAGCTAATCCAGCCCAGTTCTCTGTGCTGCTGATTCAGGATGCATGTAGAGAGTGACACTCTTGATTTCAGTCCAACTTTTCTGTAAAGCTGCAAATATTCCAGATGTGTAGTGCATGAGTTTGAAATCCGTTTTCTATAAAGACATAAACCTTTGTGTGGCGTTGACAGAGAGTGTAATCGCTGGGCCGACCTTAAAAGACACCATGACACCATTCAAACCTTGATGCAACCGGGCCGGTGCCAGCGGGATTAGACTGTCTTAAGATAGATCAGCTGAGGAGGCAGCATTTAAAAGCTCAAAGACAGAAGAAGATGAAGCTTGTGTCAGCGTGGTGATGAGTTCATTACCGTGAAGATGGTCTCCAGCTCTTCCTTGTCGATCTTTCCGTTGCCGTCCTGGTCGAACAGTTTGAAGTACCACTTCAGTTTCTGGTTGATTTCTCCCTTCAGCATCAGGCTGATGGCTGCGATGTACTCCACAAAGTTAATGTAGCCGTCCTGCAGGCACAAAGCAGGGAGTTAAAAGTGCACCGGCGAGGGGCGTTCAGGGACGTCGCGTAAGGTTCGGACTAATGTGGAGGTTTGCACAGCTTCACAAAACTAAAGCACAGCAAATGTGACGCTGTCGTTCAGGTCAAAGCAAAGATGTAAAAGCTCAAATCTGCTGTGCAGTAACTCATTCAAAACTATCCTGTGGTTTGATCTCCCTCTAACACTTATAGGGGTTAATGACGGCCTTCCATAACAGCACAACTCACAGACGGGACCAACAATCATCAGCATTCTTAGGCTGCACATTCACTGATCACCTGACACAGAACCTCAGCTCCGGATTGGTCGGACCGTAGCTTCAGTCCATCACGTGGTTCATTCCGACTCGCTTTGAGGACTCAAAGTGTTTTTTTAACACACAGGCCGAAGGAGCCCGGGGTCGAACCACCAACCATCCACATGATTCAACCGCCTCCTAAAGGCGTCCACACGGAGCTCAACCCTCATTGGCCGACCTCATCACCACCTTTTCTGTTCCAGCCTTATAGACATGTGGACTACTTTTTGTAAAGCAGGGTTACAATCTCTTTCTCTGCTCTTTTTTATTTTACACGTGTCGTTGCTGCAGGATGAAGCCTTTCATCCACAGGTGGCACAAAGGTTTAAAATACTGCAGTAAAAGCTGAAGTAGTGAAAAGTGAAAAGGTACTGACTCTGTACTCAGAGCCAGAAAGGACAATCCTAGTCTTTCTCTACAGAGCCAACTCAACCTTTAATATAATAATAAAATAACTTTCATACATGAGATCGTGTACCTGGAGATCTCCTGCTGCCCTTCACCTGATCACAGATCACCACACACACACGCGCACACACACACACACAGAGCTCTGCATGCCAGTGCTGTAAGCTGCTTAGACAGCGAATGAAACGATGGAGCAGGAGGAAGTCGTGCTCCATCGTCAGCTTTGAGTTTAAAGACTCCACAGCATGACCAACATTTCACACGTGCTGACGTCGTCTGGTTTCATGTATGATCTTTATGATGAACATGTGGAAAAGCATCAACCTCCAGACTGAAACATGGAGCTGCAGTTCATCTGGTGTCCAGCAGGGGCAGCAGAGTCAGTCCCCATAGACTCCCATGTTAAACCTCACAGCAGAATAAATAGTTACAGCCTGATACACAAACTGTAGAACACCTTGTTAAACTGTATTAAGGATTATAGTTTGTATTATTAGCGGCGTGGCCTCTGTGACTGACAGGTGGATGGTGACATGGTGACGTTTAATGACATCATGTGACCAATAACACGGCTGCTTTGAGCTTCTAGGGTTTTATTTGCACTAACTTGGTTCTTATATGCAGAGATGTAACCACAACCACATCCACGCCTTCACCTACGCTAACATTTCAAAACAAGTGATTCTGATTAGAAGTTTCATGTGGCAACTAGGGCTGGGTATCGTCACTGATTTCTAGAATCGATTCGATCCACGATTTGATTTGATTCGATATGAATCGGGGAAATTTTGCCTCAGATGTCAGAAATATTATAATTCTGATCACATATCAGTACATTTCCATATTTTTATATCTATAAAAGAAAGCTGACACTTCTTAGACTTTATGTGAGCATCACAGCAGATGCCTTTGTGTCAAAGTAACTGAGGATAAAACACAGAAAAACATGGAGGCGACTTTCCTGGCCCGGATCTAGAGCAGATAAGCTTAAAAATATTCTGCAGTAGATTAAAAACGAAAGAAAACCATTAGTCAGCATGTGAACGTGACCTGATGCTGCTGAAGTGAAGCAGAGCAAAGTTACAGAGGTTTGATTAGAGACACAGAGAAGAGTTTTTCAATTTTGCATAATTTTAAAAAGTTTACATTTGTTCAGTCGCCTGCTGAACAGCAGAAATGAG
>VUQR01033362.1:0-36391 GCA_015108515.1 Hemichromis elongatus
CCTTTCTGTGCCCCGCTCATGTATTGACCCATGTGCCTGTTCATCTTAGCCGCTATGATGCCTGACAGGAGCTTCCCTGTGGTACTGAGGCAGGTTATTGGTCGGTAGTTGGAGTCCTTTCTGGGGGTCCTTGAGGATCAGGACTGTCCGGCCTTCAGTTAGCAATTCTGGGTGTCTCTCCTCAACTAGCAGCTGGTTCATTTGTGCCTTCTATCGCACTTGGGGCTTGGTACCCAATCTCGGGTGGGGGTGATGAAACCCCCCTGACCTGTTGTCCTGGCTCCCCCTTGCCATAGCATTTGTGTTGTACCTCGTCAATCTCTAGCTGTGAGAGCAATCCCTTCTTTCGAATGTTGGAACACTGAGCTACTAGTTGTTTCGCCGTCAATGTGGATGTTGGGTATCGAAGATTCCATAGATCCTATTCATGTAACCCCTTCCGCCAGGGTTACTTGCGTAGTAGCATTCCAACAGCGCCCTATTTTCATCTCTTGCCCACCGATGCCTTCTTGTTCCAGTAGCCCACTTCTCATCAGGTTGCCCTGGTTCCTCAACACCTGACACGGACCTTGTTGATCCGGGCGACGTCCGAGCCGGCATGCCTTCAAATTTATGTGTCTCGCTCATGTCTGCGGTAGGCTCGATTTAGCATGAGGGGTCTAGCCTTGGGGGACCCTTACTGGATACAGGAGACCCTTTCTTGGATGTCTGCCACTGTGACGGTTACTGGACCCTGTTCAGGGAGGTTGCTGTGGTCTGCCCTCAGATCCACAAGCCACTGAGCATTGTGTGTGTATATATATATATATATATATATATATATATATACTTCCAGCAACTTCTTGTCAATTGTTAGTGTGAAATCAAGTTGCAAGAAGTGTATAGCACTGCACTAAAACTTCCTTGCAGTTGCTTTAGTCCATAACAGATTGCTGCAGTTGCTTGTACGTTTGTCTACAAATACTTGCAAACTACTCTGTAAGTCGTAGTTAAACTGTGAAAAGTGCTGAAAAGTTGCTGTGCAAACCAGAAACAGAGAAGTTTTACTTTCTAAATAGTTGCACCTTTTGAAATTTGTTGGGTTCTACACTCCTTACTTTTTATTTATTGCTTTTTTTTTTTACCTTTAATTAACTAGGAAAAAAATAATCTTTTGAGATTAATAGCATGTCCTGACCATGAAGGACAGCAGTCAAGCATAAGCTGTCTAAATTAATAGCACTTATACATATATATATATATATATATAAATCTACATGCTGGTTAAGCACGTAGATTTAGATTTAGATTTACATCTAAATCTACATGCTGGTTAAGCACATGTAAAAAAAAAAATGGAAATAAAATACAGAAACAATCAAATTTTATGAACTTCAGATTCAATAAAAAAAAAAAATGAAACCCTAGAAAAAGTAATTTTCTAATGCCAGAAATAAAGGTAATAATATGAAATAACTCAACAAAGTCATTTAAAATTGCCTTGAATTCATAAATTGAAACCAGATTTTAGATTTTATTTGATTCTGCAGAACTTAAATACAATTTGAATGGGGTGTGGGGGCTGTGTTTGTTTGTTTTCTGTGAATCTTTGGGACAGACAAGGAGAATCTTTACTATTTCCTCTTTGTATTGCATTTTCTTCAAGTTTTTCCTACATCTCTGAAAAAAATGGCAAATCACCATCATCTGTGCAAACTGCAGGCAACTACAGCAGGGAGTAAACTGTTGTTAGGGAGCAAACTATTCACAAGGAGGTTCTTTACAACTAATTTCAACCAGTAACACCTCCAGCAACCACCCACAGAGTAAAAGTACAATGCGATTGCTTAAATTACGTAAACTGCATATTTTCAATATGTGACTTGATAGAAGAATCCGACCTATAAGGAGGAAGAATGCTGATACTAATATTAAAAAACAACCCCTTACCAACATACCTATAATGTAATATAACAACTGAAATATTGTTTCAGTTGATAAATGACATTATGTGTCTGTAATTACCTTATATCCAGTGATGGTGCTAACATGTCTCCGGGGCATCTTCCATCGTACACTGAAGGCAGTACAGTTGATTGTCTCCAGCTGGATGTCTAATGGAGGACTCAGGCGATCTGGTTACAGAGACGACACACAGTAACAGATATAATCAGTGAGGGAAAGAGGAGATATACAAGGGAGGAAAGTACAAGTTTGGTTGTGTTAGAAAGCTGTTTCCAACCCAGTTTTGGACATAAATAATGTCATGCTTGATACATTATGGAATTAATTTACAGTTCATTGAAAAGAATCTTCAATAAGTGATCAAATAAAACTCACAACATAACCCTAAAGCTGCTGAAATAAATATTTTCAAATCAACCATAATTCCAAAATAAACCCATAAAAAATATCATCAAACACTTTGTTATTGTACACTGCCTTTCCTGTATCAGGCAATCAGGCAGATGTTTTCATCAGGAATTGTTATAGACCAAAACCCAATAAAATTGAAAATAATTATTTCACTTACATTTACACTGTGACCAGAAATAACACATCAGATGAACATTAATGCTGCTTTGTGTCTTAAATAATTAGCTGTTTAGCTAAAGTGCTCACCACAAAATATCAGTGTTGTTTTCAGAGGTTTTTTCCCAGTCTGCAAGTCTATAAAAAACATTGTAATGCAGATTTAACAATAGCAAGAAGCACTCTTAGAGCGCAAACCTCCCCCAAATCTACTCAGTGGTAATATTTACTTTTAAGAGAAGACTAATATATTATATTTTGTAAAAAATAAATAAATAAATAAATAAATAAATTTTATCATCTTTGTTCTTTATCATGTCTTGTAAAAAGATGTAGTGCACTGTCATTTGCACAGTTAAAATCCATTTTAATATACCTGACATAAATCTGAGTATGTTTTTTATTATTATTTTTATTTCTGTGTATATCATACATGTGTCGCATTCATTTTATAGTCATTTAAATGTTTAGCAATTAATGTCAAGATGAAAAAAGTTTAAAAATAAATTTAAAAATAGTAAACATAGTTTCAGGAACATAACTCTGTATCACTGTGACTTTCAGATCAATCTATTAAACTTGAATGGGAGCTCAAAGTTCAAATGTGACATGATATTGTAAATTTTTACAAGGTACTTTCTACATATTAACAATGCACAGCATATTTGTACCAATCATAACTATAGTGCTTGTTTCAATGTCTGATCAATAAATCATTATGTTTACCTTGAAAACCTTGGTGAAAAGCAACAATTTCATAGCTTGTTATAAATTAATAATAACAATAAAGTAGTACAGATGTTTGAAGGTATCTTTTTTCTGCCTCATACATTTTTTTAAAAAAAGTTACTTGTCGAGCACTTGTTTGTTGTTTGTTGTTTTTTGGAAAAAAAGAAAAGAAAAGAGATTGCTTGCAAAATGTCCAGCATTGCCTAACCTCTGGATTGGTGCTTTACTGCCAGTTTTGAACAAAATAAAGTCTATTGCAACATATTTCCCAACAGTTAGCAGCAGTCTGGAAAGAAATTACACTCTTTTCCACTTGAGTGCATTTGAGTGGTGAAAAAATGGACCACTTAGTTCGCATAACCTGTAACTTGATGTTCTGGCTTATAATATCAACTGACTTCAGATGTCATTTTTTTCATGGTTCTAGATACTACAAAGGTATGTAATTGCCTTCCCAGTGCTCAGCTATGGCTTTAAAACACAGTACTTACAAAAGTTCTTAAAAGAGCAAGAAAGAGCAGCTATGGAGCTGTCGATCATTAGAGCTTCTACTGGCTTCTAATGTCCTATGACGTGTCATATGGAGAAGCATGAGCAGACAGACATTTTTACAGATTCATAGTCAAAAACTTTGTTGGCAAAATATTTGTATATAGTAGATATTTGCCATAAAAATGCTAAATATTGCTATACAGCACCTCAATATGATATATTTTAGTGTGTCTGCAGATTGATTTACCTCATAAAGATTCAAAATACGAAATTTGAACATTTGGTTCAAAATCTCAAATATCAGAAGTGTTAGCCACAATTTTTTTTGTCTGCCTGACAGTCTGTGCTAGCTTTTACAACCATAAACTGGTACGGGAATCAAAGAAATGTAAATATGGCAAAGCAGAGTGCTGTAAATTGAAATCCCATGTAGCGACACATTACTCCTCTTTTCCACTGTTGCTGTATTTTCTTTTCTGTGACTACTCTTTTCTTCCTCTCGGGATGACCTTACTCCTAGCTGCTTCAGCCCTCGTCTTCTGTCATCTCTTTTCCTTTCTCGCACCCTTGTCTCTGCTCTTTCACCTGAGTGGATAATGAAACATGTCAGGTGGATTCCCTGATCATTTATCTCTCCCCAGGGGTCTGTTTCTAGCAAACACATGGGTGCGCTGAACCTACAGATTTCAGATCGAGATACAGAGTTTACAGAAATACATTAACTGTATGTCTGTAAACTTATAACAAACTACATGATGGATCGATATGACTTTTAATACCTTTGAATGAACTGGTGTGAAGCTGTTATTGCTCCTAATTGTATGTCGAGAAAAGCTTGATATAGCCACCTGAAATTCATGGTGTTTATAGCCGTAACTATTTGTCTTCCGTGCAACACTAACTTTTTTTCTCCCCCTTCAAACATATAGAGGGTTGGACATTTTTTTCAAATGAAACATTATTACGGTTCATATTTAAAACATTGTAATGAATCAACCTGCAGAACCTTTTTGTAAGATGCCATTCAGAAGTGCTCTGCAGCATGTGTAAGTCTTCATCTCTGGGTGCATTCACAGTTACTCAAGGTGCCTGAATCAGTGCAGAGAAGCTGTGTTAAAAACACTCACCACCGACTCACACAAACCTTGAGAATTGATTTAGCCAAAATAACCACTCTGAGGTTCAAGTGGCTGAATCGTTACTGTGCCACTTGTGAAAGGGGATTTATGGGTGTCTGGCATGTGGTTCTCTCTGAAGCTAATGTTAACCAAACAAATATTGATCAATCATATCTGTATCGTTGATCACATTCAAGTATGGTTAAACATTAAAGATCTCAATGTCTACAAACTGTTCACTCTCATTGTCTCTTGATAAAGTAACAGACGTGCATCTTATTAATGGATTCTTTAATGAAGATGCATAATAATAAAATTTCCATTTGAAAATCCAAACTGTTACTTTCACCTGCTGAAGTTCCAAATTGGCATCTGAATGGGCAACAAAGGTGTTTTTATGTCATTTTCAGCAAAACTGCTGATCTACTAGGATTTTCTTTCCTGCAGAACCATCTTTAGTCTTTACAGAAAATTAAACATCAGAGAAAAATGGCCAGACTGCTTTGAGCTGATAGGAAGCATTTGGAAAACTGGTTGCCTGCTCTTATTAGTCTCAATTTCTGTTGTGACATTTTGATGGTAGGGCCAGAATTTGGTTTAAACAACATAGAAACATGGATACATCCTACCTGGTTCTGGCTGGCAGCAGTGGCAAACCAGCCACCTGGTGGCAGCATCCTTTTATGACCACAGATATAACAGGATGTATTTTTTATGGCTGCTTTTAGGGATAGCATGCCATGTCACAAAGTTCAGATCATCTCAAACTGGTTTCTTGATCATGACAATTACTTCACTGTACTCAAATCACCTCCACAATCATCAGACTTCAGTCCAATAGAACATCTTTGGGATGCAGATGAACAGGAGATTTTCATCATGGATGTGCAGTCGACAAATCTGCAGCAGCTGCACTAATATGCCAACGTGAACCAAAATATCTGAGGAATGTTTCCAGCACCATGTGGCATCTATCCAGTGAAGAATTAATACAATTCTGAAGGTAATAAGAGATCAAATCAGGTACTAATGAAGTGTAAAGTGGCTGGTAAGTGTACAATATCAAAATTTCCAACTGTCTGTCACATACAGTTAAACCAGCATATTTACCAAAAGTTAATACTGTTTATTTTAAGTCCAAACTGTACAATGCATCACAGCAACACATGACTTTCCCCTGTTTCAAATGTGTGAATAGGAAGTCTTTTTTATGTGCTACAAGATCTAGGGCCCTGTGAGATTTCAATGCGTCTGAACCAAAACGCTGCTTTCATAATATTTGCTCTCACTCAATCAGCAATTATCAAATCTTATATTCAGATATTTTCTTTCTGAATAGGCCACCTATTCCCTCGGATTCTCTATCATCCAATTATGAAGAAATGCAGCTCTTTTCAGGTATGAGCTATTCAAAGACCATTTTTAGTAAGACACATGCTTTTATGCTTCTCTTCAGCAAATCTAAGAGATAATTACACAAATCTTTTCCAATTAATTAAAAAAAAAACCTAATGCACTAAATGTAAGGAGAAGGAAGATATTTGCAAAAATGGGGGGAAATGAAAAAAATTCACTTGTTCTATTAATAATGTGTATTTTAACAGGGGGCAAAACTGTCAAAATCCTGAAAAAGAAAGACTACCTTGATGTCATTTATTGTGGACCCTTTGTTAATTTTTAAGCTTGAATTTAAGGTTTTTCATTAAAGACAGATGTGACTCATGTGGACACTGAGTCCTGCTGACATTCTTCCTTCCCTGAGAATGAGGTCTGAAAGACCTCAGAACAAAAACAAGTACAATTGTCACTAGCAGTCATGAAGACAGAAGTAAAATCATTCTGTTTTTGGCAGTCTAAACTGTGGTGAGTTTATTGTGCTGACAGACAGATGTGAAAGTCAGCCTGCAGTGGCCTGTGGGCGCGTAAGAGTGAGGGCGGGAGAAATACAACAAGCAGACTGAGTGACAGTGAGAGAAAAAGGAAGTGATGGAAAAAGAAAGAAAAGGAAAGAAAGGGGACCAAGGCGAGGAAAGGAAAAAGAAGGTCAAAGAGGGAGGGAGCGCAGGCTGTGTGTATATCATGAAATCAACATCCAGGGATTTCTGTCCAAAGGACACATTGGCAAGTTTAATGATGACTGCCCCAGTAAAGCTGAAGGTTTCATTTTCTTTCATTCTATACAGCTGACATATTGTATTAAACTTGTAGCCCGCTTTTATCATCATAAAGTATGCCTTGAGACGAGAAATTTCCATTTTATCCAGTTTTACAGTCCAGATCATAAATATTTACTCATTTCTTGCTCTTCTGGCACTGTTCTTAAGCATGTGTAATTTGAAATGAAATAACAGATAATAAATTCAAGTAACAATGAAACTAGTTTTTTTTATGAGCATAGAAAAAATATCAAAGGGATAGGTCTCTTTAAGGACAGTAAACTAATACTAAGATATGTATGATGGAAAAACTTTGCATATAATTGTGTAAGGTTAAAGCAGACTTAACGTTACTGGTGTAATGCAGCAGAAATGATAAGCATGCACAAATGCTGTGATTACACCCACAAGCCTTCAATATAAAGTCCAACTTTTAAAAAAATCAATAACGATTAGGCTATTGTTCTAACCGTAACACCTTGTCGGAGCTGGTTTTAGCGTCAGAACTTACCGGACCTTCGAGAATTTGATCTTCTTGCACAGAAGCAAACGTTGGCTGTGCAAAATGCAAAGAAAAGAAGATACAAAAGACTTCTTTCTTTGCACTTAGATTCCATGTCTTGTTTTGGTCGAGATTTTCAAAACCAGTGACCAATTTTCATTTTACTACACATTCAAACGCGCATGTAAATGCAGCTAATCCCGTCGCTGATAAAACTTTTCTTAAATACAAACGTTTTTCATCCAAATTTTGGGGACGAACGCCATCCAAAGACGTGCAGGGTATGTCCGAGAGGAGAGGGCATCTACGGTTTGACACTGATAAGATTACAATCTACAAAAGATCAGTGGGAGGGACACATTAACGGACGGACGGGCAGCCACGGTGCTCTGACAGGCGCTCTGACAGACGATGGAGAGGGCTGTTCCGACAATTCACGCGTAATGCGCACAACTGAACGGTGGCCACTGTGATTCTTTTTTTTTTTACTGGTGGAGATCCATTTCCTTTCGCTCCGGTCCAAGTATTAGACAACAAATAAGATGGACAGCGAAGTGCAAGAACGTAGGGCCATTTAGTGCTAAGAGGATAATAAGCGTCTAATCCGCACACTGGACACAGATGGAGAGCGTGTCTTTACGCAAAAGCAGGAGAGCCGCTCAAGCAACAGACACTCCATATGAATACTGCGCGTGTGTGTATGTTTTTTTGCAACTGGGTGGCTGTGTATACAACAAAATCCAAACACAATGAATTAATTGGTTAATAATGTTAGCGAGTACCACGCTTAGTAATCCATTAATGTGTGACCAAGTTAGCGAGAGAATACGTAACCATTCATTTTTTTTCATAGGAGTCTCAGCCTGAAAGAATTAAAATCTAATCAAGAGGTAGGGTCTGTGTATGATTTAAAGAGAGAAGGGGGGAGGCAAAGAGAGAGGGAGAGAGAGAAAGAGAGAGAGAATGAGGTTAAGCCTCATGGTGGAGGCAGGTAAGAAGGGTTAAAAAAGAAATAAGAATAGCACACATGATACAAGGCACATTTGGTGTTGATAAAGTGCATTACCTACAGACTTGGTGAAAATGTAGTTTCATCCATTACATGTCCTACACATATTAGTGTCACAGCAGTAGCAGTGGGCCTATTAACCTGAACTATCCACCTGGAGGAACACATTTTGTAACTTTATTCCATTTTGGTGTCCATTTTTGTTTTATTAGTTAGGTTAGATAAAACTCTAACCCACAGCTAGGAACCACTCTGATTTGTTAGGCTATTTTCATTTTCACTGCTGCTCATCTACTTCAGCTTAATTTTCTCTGCCAGGCATATTCCACCTCCAGAAAAGGTATGAAAAATTCAATGATCCCTCAAGCCATGCGAAGTAATTTGAAAATAATTTTGTCTCATTTTGATCTAGTATTTTATCCCTGACACACACACACAAAATTAATCCTGTGGGAAATAGAAAATGCATATTTGGGGCATAAAATACATTCCTGCAGAGACATAGTTTTACCTGTAAACTACATTTAGTTTTGGTCAGAAGTATACATACGCTCATCATAGGCATGATTGTCATGGTCATTTTTCTTTGCTCTTAATGATTTCTTTGAACAGTTCTCTTTCCAAGGTGGAATAATTGTACAACAAACATCTTTCATGACACTAGAAAAACAAGAACTGGTGTGCAAGTTTGAATTTAATTAGGATTTTTTTCTAATCTAAGAAGAAGAATTGTAGATTTACACAAGTCGGGAAGGTCTCTCAGAGCCATTTCTAAACAACTGCAAATTCCAAGATCATCAGTTTGAAAAATTATACATAAGTACAAATTATTTTGGATATGTCACCATTTTGCTAAGGTCTGGAAAAAGACCACAACTGTCACCCTCAAATAAGAGGAAATTAGTTAGGCTCAAGCCTGCCACGAACTGGAAAACTGCTGAAACACTAGCATCACCATCCACAGTGAAGCCAGTTCTACTGTCCCAACACACATCAAATCTGACTTTGAAATGGATAAAGGAGACTAACATTAAGCTTCTTCCCAAAGTCTCAAACTCAACCCTATTGAAAATTTGTGGACTATGCTTAAAAGCTGGGTCCATGTCAAGAAAGCCAATCAGTTTACATGAACTCTACTAATTCTGCCAATAACAGCCATCACATACCTAGTCAGAATTATGTGACAAGCTTGCTGATGATTACCAAAGGTATTTGGTCGAGATGCAACTTAAGGTACATTTAACCCAATATTAGTGGGGTTGTATGCATATATTTGAGCCTGTAGCTATACTTTTCAACCTAAGTGAATTAAAGAAAATCCTGCAAAAAATTCAAAGTTGTGTACACCTATAGTTCCTGTTTTAAAGTTATTAAATGTGTATGCTGTACAGTCATTCCACCCCGGAGAAACAACAGTTCAAAGAAATCATTAAAAGCCCAAAATTACGATGACGTTCAAGCCCATGATGAGCATATGTAAACTTCTGACCTGATGGAATTCCTCACACAGTTCATCATTTTAAAAGGAGTCCGAGACACCTGGAATTGTAGAAGCATTATTAAAGTAATAGCCAAGACTCATTAAGGGTTAGTAACCTGCAGACACGAGATTTTTTCATCTGCATTGGTTGGCTGCTGACTGACCGTTTGGAGCAATCTGGGGTTCGGTGTATCGCCCAAGGGCACTTTAACATGAAAAGAAACCAAAACAAAAAATCTGAGAATATCAAGCCACAGCTGCCCACAGCTGTTTTACTAGAAGTTCAAAAAGAGCAAGCAGACCCTACAACAAATCAGCACTTCTTATTCACTCAGTGAGTATGAGAATATTGATTGCATGCTCTCAGCAGCAAGGTAGAGTTCACTTCAGACTCTGGTAGATGGAATTTTAACAGTTTGTCATCAAAAATGAAAATTACTGCATTGCACCCAAGTGTTAGCTTTCTGACCGGTTTTATAACACACTGTACAACAGAAATGAGATTCTTGTGTATTAAATGTCCCACGATTAAAAACTATACCACCAACAGTAATTTAATTACTTCTAGGTTGAATATTGCAACAATGTAAATGCACCTTTATAGTTTTTGTTTTCATCTAATACTTCTTATAACGATTTATTTGTCATGAAGGTTCAGTCCTCTTTGGAAAGGAGGATACCAGCCTTGCACAGGTTTTAGGAAAGATCTTTTCCAAATATTTTTCAGCTGCCCCTTTCTGTAGGGGACATGCCACTCTACTTTTATCTTCAAAATGCCAAAAACATGTTCCATTAGATTCAAGTCAGGTAGTGTACTTGCTCAGCTTACAGTTTTGGCTGAAATCTGGGGTTCAGTGTATTGCCAAAGAGCCTTTTTTTCAGTTTTGAGGTTTTTTTTCCTTTTTTAAAACACTCATATATATTTGGCAAAGTGCTTAGGGTCATTATCATGGTGCAATACTCCTCCTCTGGTGATTTTCTGGAGACTAAACTGGTCAGCTGGTGTTCTGGTAAGGCCACAGGCATTCATGGTGCCATCTATAAATGCTATCTATGTAACACCACTACCACCTCTATGCGAAGACTACATTTATTACGGATTGTGGCACACATACTGGAACCCATTTGAAATGAATAAGTGCTCTTATTTTCCCTAAAGGTATCTTTTTATATTTGGGTGTTCTTGCTCTTCCAAGCAAGTATATCTGTAACTTGGATAATCTTCAGAAGTTGTCCAAAATCTCACATAAACTCTTGTGCTAAGTGTGAATCACTTGCCTGTCTGTGTTTTTACAGATAGAGCACTGTCAGTAGTGTCATTTTGTGGCTATGGCTTTGATGGCTTGTTCTACACCTCCTGATTACCGCTGAGACAGTCTTTCTAATGACTTTCAGCTGGTCACCAATCTTCACTCAGCTTTTTCCATTTTTGTGAGGTCTCGCGATCAGATTTAACCGTTGCCCTGAAAAGGGTTCTGTGTGCAGCCGTGATGTAAACGTGCAGGCAGACACCACTCGTAAGTCTAGAACTGAGAAATTTTATAACCGTGTTCATGGTCAGAAGGGGTGCTCGTGATGGCGCCGGATCATCTGGCAGCTTTTAAAAACAATTTCCCTTGGGATAAATAAAGTATTATCAATCAATCAATCAATCATGCAAACCTGGACCTGTAAATGATAAATGAACTGTGACATATATGAGACATATGCTTTTCTGCTCAAAGTGCAAAGTGTGACTAACAGCCAACCTCTCACATTTATGCACACATTCATACAGTTCTTTAATCCCTCAAATGCTTTTTACCCATCAAGCAATAACTCACACGGAATCTTTCCCAGGGATACTTCAACATGCGGACATGTGGACCAAACAACAAGTTGACAACCTGCTCTATCGCCTGAGCCACAGTCACTGATATCACAGGTGTGCTCAATTTTAATTCAGTGATTGAAGGTTTTCTAATGAATTTGTTTGTGTTTTGATTGTGAATAAGAGCCAACTTAGAAATAATGCAGTTATGGAGAGGTGACACAGTTTTAAATCATTTGACATTTATGTTGTATTTTACTTATTTCGTCAAAGAGGGCTGTCAAGGATGGAAGAAATGACCTTTTTACATTTTACATTTTTGACAACGTCAAAGCAAGCTCACACTGGAGCAGGTATGCATGCAGACAAAATGAAATGATGACAAAAAGGTAAACTTTGCAGTGATATACCACTGCAAAGCCAATGCCTCTCTGATATCTCACTCAAAGAGGACAGCTGACTGAAGTCTTGAGCGCAGTTTGCAATGACACTCCTTTTAAGGGTCTTTGTAGGTTCTCAGTCATGCAGCTAATGGTAATCTAAGGAGCTTGGAGAAAAAATCAACTGGACTTCTTTAAGTTTCTTGAATATGTATCACCTCTCATCTGGGAAGTTTCTTCAGTTCTGAGTTCTGATTAGCGAAGCAGAGCCACTGAAGCACAATCAGAACAACAGGTCTTTATTCTGTGCATATTTCCCTTCATGATATGTATTTTATCACTGTTTATGCTTCCAGTTTAAATCATAGGTCTCAAAATAATACATACTCTAATATTCCATATATTCTAAGCTATGTTAATTCCTTTTCTTTTAAGTTGTCCACATGTGACTTCTAAAACAGTCTGGCCCTTCCCTGTGACCTCTGACATCAACAAGGTTTTGCCCATAGAACTGTTTATTTTCTCTGTTTTGGACAATTCTTCGTAAACCCTGTGGTTGTGTGGGAAAATCTTCAATACAATTTTAATTCTCTACCCAGTTTTTTTGTTGTGACACAGTAAAAAATAGTTCGATTTAGATGACATACAAGCTTCTTTTAGATCCTAACCAGTGTCGGCGTTGGCAGTTGGGATATGTAGAGTTTGTAAACCACATGAAATAAGCTGAACTGCAATTAAGTCTAGTGTCTGCATAATGAGGGTCAAGCACAATTTAGTTCAATCCTGAAAGAAGTGGAATTTGTGTTTTGACAGTATAAATCAGTGAAAGTTTTAAACTACTTGATCACGTATTTAGGGATAAAGGCGATAACAATACCTGTATTTTGTACATTGCCACTAAAGCCTAAAATGCCTATTGGAGGCATATATAATAATAATAATAATAATAATAATAATGGATTGCATTATATAGTGCTTTTCAAGGCACCCAAAGCGCTTTACAATTCCACTATTCATTATTCACTCTCACATTCACATACTGGTGGAGGCAAGCTACAGTTGTAATATTATAGGAGGATAGTGAGGTTTCACTATGTTTGGATCAGTGAGGAACTCAATGGTTCCATCTCCTGGACAAATGCAAATACACAGGAAAATGCCAAGTTACACAGACAGAAATGACAACAAACTAGCAGCAGCCACTAACAAAGCCATAGGTGTTTCAAAAGATACTGTCATCAATCAATACATGTTTTGTTAATAACCTAATGAATGTATTAATAAATTTTTCTCTTGCTCACCAGGCTCACTCAGACTATGAGACACAAGAGACGAGATAGCCTTAACATTAGCCTTGTTCCAAGAAATTATGTTTTGTACTCTTCATTTTAATCTGTGAAAGCAAATCAACCAGACTGATGGTTTAGAAAATTGTGGAGCTTAATGAGAAAAACAGTAGGCTGCCCTGAAGTCAAAAAACCGTGACGTGTTTTAGAGGAACTAATTGGTTCTTCCTCACCACACCATGAAGATCATTAAAATGTCAATACAACTTATTTCAGTTTGGTTTTGAATAAAAACAAAGTTTTAGGTTTTCTAACACCTCTGGGATGCTGTCATCATCTGCCGTCAAATATTTATATCAGTTATTTTATATCAGTTAGACTTGTTGAAGCGTTATTTTATCATCTTGTTTCATTAAAAATGTGTAGAAAAACTAATCAGGCATTTAGTTTTGATTTTTTTGGGTGAAATACATTTATATTACTTGTATTTTTACAACAATAGAATATAATTTTTGCTTGTTTGTTTGTGTTTCAGAAAAGCAGATCATCCACGAGTCTGCGAGACCTTTCAGTAAATCATAAAACAAAGAAAAACAAGATAAAAGAACAAATTACTCAAAGTGTGGGTGTCACAAACATGCTGTAAATTTGCACATTGTTTACCATATTTAATGTGGATAGCAGCGAAAAACAGTGTCCACTAGTGGCAGGATCACAGTCCTGCATGCAAATGTGTAAGGAACCAGAACATCTGGGTTCATTGTTCCTCTGGGTTCATATCTCTATTTGAAATTCCAACTTCCAAAATGTAGTCAGACGTTTGGGTTTTGCAGAGGCACCCAGCAAACAACAATTTCACAATAACTCACAGTCGCAAAACTGGAGACAATTACAGAGTAAATGGTTTATTTGCTTAAGCATAATAACTGTTACTGACCTTACTTTAGCATTTCTGAGCCAACTCCCTGCGGTTCAGCTCAGCAGACAGCATCCACATTCACAGCTCCCGTAGTCTGATCGCTCTCAGCCCGAGGCTGCAGCACCAAAGTACATATGGTGTAGATTACTCTCTGAACACTGCAATGGCTCACCAAGGGGGTGCTTCTTACAACCTATTCAGTGATTTACACACCACACAAATGTACAAGTAGATGTAACATCACCAGCAGGGAAAGTTTTTTTGTTTATTTGTATTTTGCAGACAAAGTCAACAAGCTCTAATCTAGCACGTCCTTTGAAATATTAAAGTCCTCTATACTCTTCCTATAAGTGCAACGTAACTATTGGCTACATGCTTTCATTTTGTGAAAGAATAAAGGTTAAATTCAGCAGACTGAATTAACTTTGACTTGGTTGTTGTATAGGATGTTTGTTAATCAATCTGCAAAAGTGTGTTCAGTGTGAAAATTAAAGTTTTTTAGCTTTACATTCTCTGTGCTGACCAGAAATCTAAACTTTTAACAGAACTGGTGAACTTGTCCCAAAGAACAGTAGTGTGTGCACTTCGTCTATCAAGTAGTTAAACTTAAAATATGTTTGCATAATACTGGATGTCCGATGTCTGATTTTATGGATGTATTTATTCATTTATTTATATGTGAAAAGGGTTACAGGTGATCGCCAAAACAAAGAGAAAGGAAAGTCAACTGGCCGTCTCCCATTTATTGAGTTTAAATGCTTAAGCGATGCTGCTCATGAATACCTTAGCGATGAGAAAGTACACAACATGGCCTGTCAGTCTAGCTCTATCTTGCATATATAAAACATGAGTGTTAGCAACTATGTGAGTCTAAACTTTAACTTTAAATAGCACTTTAAACCCAGAGTTAATGTAAGCATGCTAACATTCTTACACAAGCTGAGCGAAATGCTGATATTTAGCATCTAAGACATCATCTTGGTGTGATAGCATGCTAACAGTAACTACAAACACAAAATGCTGATGCTAGAGATGTTTGAATAAAAAAACAACACTTGTTTGAGCTAGATGAAATATGAGGCTCACCAACACCACAAGCCAATATTATCTTGGCCTCATTGGTATGTTTACTAAAATTCATAAGATAGCTAATGAAATATTTCAGTCTGCAGTCTTTCAGTCACAGTGTGTCAGATACAGCTGCTCTGTCAGATCCTGTTGGTGTCACAATGATACACACAGGGTGTCCTTTGGTTCTGATGCCACTGGCTGCACCTAGAGTGACAGCAAAGCTCCTTGAAATATCTAAAAAGTCAGTGTTAGAAGATGTTAGAGGTCCCAGTATACTTAGTTTGTCAGCTGTTTTGGGCGCTGTGTGTTTTTCTTGCTTTTCACTTGAGGGTTTTTTTTATTTTTAGTTTTACTTGATTTTTTAAATTTGTTTTTTTTTTTATACACTGCTTGCTTAATCTAGTCACTAAAAACCCTTTGGTTTTGCTTCCGCATTATTTTTTAGGTTAAAGAGAAGGATCAGGGTTTGAGGTCAAATGGGGCCGTTCGCAGCACAAATGCTGCAGATTTAAAAATTACACTTATTCACTTATTCCTTTAACAAGTGTCCATATAAGCCTCCAATTTTGGAGTTACTTGGTACATCACACCACTGGAAACACGTCTGTGAGATCCAACCATCTTCGATAAAATAAAAGCATTAGTTACTCTGGGAATGACAATTGGTTGGACTGACTGCTTTCGCTGAAAACACACCTCTAGCAAAAAAAAAAAAACAACTTTTCTTTAAGTGGGGGAATAAACTACTTGTAAATGCATAAAAATGTATTTTAAAGGACAACCTGTCAATCACTGGGATAATAATTTTCTAATTAAACAATGATTCTGCACCAACATGTATGCTAAATCAGTAATGTAAATGCCTAAAAAAGAAATTAGTGTTAGGGATCTCAGTTTTAACTTACTCACTCAAATTCCTGAGAAAATAACCCAAAATGAATTTTAAGACAATATGATATTTTGACTTACGCATGGCTTTCCCGTGGGTGTTGGATCAGGGCTGCCTCTTGTCAGCGATTCTCTTCATAATTTTTGTGGAGGGAATTTCATTGAGAATGAGAATCAGCAACTCCAAGTCTGAAGACATGGTCCTCAGCTGGAAAAGGGTGAAGTGCCCACTCCAGATTAGGGACAAGGTCCTGCCCCAAGTGGAGGAGTTTAAGTATCTCGGGGTCTTGCTCATGAGTGATGGGAGAGGGAGATCAACAGATGGACTGGTGCAGTAGCTGCAGTGATGTGGACGAAGAGAGAGCCGAGTGTAAAAGCGAAGCTCTCTATTTACAGGTCAGTCTTGGCGTTCACCCGGAAAGGATGGAGGAGGTGGCCCTGGGCTTCTTTGCTTAGGCTGGTTAAGCAGAAATGGATGGATGGATGGATGGATGGATGGATGGATGGATGGATGGATGGATGGATGGATGGATGGATGGATGGATGGATGGATGGTCGGTCTATATTTGATTTTTGAAAATAAATCTATTGCCATTTTTGTTTCTGCAACTGCTTGTATAGTAAGTACTGCTATGAATATTTACTACTCTTTCTGTGATGACACTCCATCAGTCTGTCACAGCACATGTGCGATCATATTAGGTTTTTCATATGTGCTGTCCAACTTTGTATTAAACAATATTAGATGTAATGATTATTCTGACTATTTATTTCATTCAATGAGATGTAAGTCAATATTTTCATTTCAATTTTATTTATATAGCAACAAATCACAACAACTGTCAGCACAAAGTGCTTTAAATTTTAAGGTAAAGAGAAAACCCCTACAACCAGCACTTGGTGACAGTGGGAAAGAAAAACTCCCTTTTAACAGGAAGAAACCTCCAGCAGAAGTAGCTATCTAGTCTGATTGGTTGGGGATGAGGGAAGAGAGACAGGACAAAAGACATATCGTTTAAGAAAGCCTGAGATTAATGATCACTAATAGTTAAATGCAATGTGATGTTTAAACACATTGTTTAAACATCAAAGGTGAGTAAAGAATTGTTCAGTGCATCGTAGGAAGCCCCTAGCAGTTTAGGCATACTGCACCAAAACCAAGGGGGGTCTGAGGGTCACCTGATCCAGCCCTAACTATAAGCTTTATCAAAGAGGAAAGTTTTAAGCCTAATCTTATCCCAAATCCAAACTAGGAGCTGGTTTCGCAGAAGATAAGATAAGATAAGATAAGATAAGATAAGATAAGATAAGATAAGATAAGACTTTATTGATCCCACAACAGGGAAATTTTTGCGTCACCTCAGCTCAGGTAGAAGAGGGGCCTGAAAGCTGAAGGTGACAACAATGCTCATTAAGACAGCAACACACACCTTTTAATTAAAGTTTAAATCTAAGTACATCAATATAATATCTTCTTACTTAAAAACTGAGTTTTGCAGTTGCTATCACAAGCCATTTTGGGCCCTCAGTTTCACCTCGGCCAGTAATGATGGGTGAAATAACACGGCAAAATTAGCTTATTGCATGTGAGTCAAACTAAACTCTCAAAATGGCTGACAGATTTGAGTACAGAGCAGCTCCCAAGCAGCCCCCATGCCTTTAGAGGAGGGAAACGAACATCTGTTTGATGTATTTGTTGCTTGGCACGAGCGTAATTGCTTGAGGACAGGGTATTTAAGTGAGCAAGTCAGTGGAAAGGGAAGCCTCTTCTGAGTAATTAGTAGGCTAACTTCTAAAACGAGTGGAAGAAGACTGTTATTGTGCATGACTTTACAGTTGCTGCATACTCAGATGCTCAAATCGCTTTTGCATGTTCACTGTAGTCAAGTGATTACAATACAATGTGGCTGTCACAGGCCTACACTGACACAGACATGATTCATCATGAAACTCTACAGTTCAAGGATCCGTACGCATGTTTACACATCTGCATATGCTGCACAAATGCCTTTGGATAAGCGTATTTCACATCAACCTTGTTCATGGGCTGCTGTAAAGTATAAGGTCTACCTTGGATGGAGGAAATGGAAAGATGTTTTTTTGGAAAAGCTTTGTGCGTACCAAACCAGAGGATCACAGTTTATCAACAATGATTATTTTGAAACAAACTGAACAATATGCCTGCAGTTTATAATCTAACCAGCGTGTTC
The DNA here is from genome assembly GCA_015108515.1 of Hemichromis elongatus. Classification (NCBI taxonomy): domain Eukaryota; kingdom Metazoa; phylum Chordata; class Actinopteri; order Cichliformes; family Cichlidae; genus Hemichromis; species Hemichromis elongatus. Next base: position 18,562 of record VUQR01033362.1, read on the forward strand.
TTATGATTAATAGTGAAGATACAAAGCAGATTGGCTTTTAGATGTAAGCCCTGACAACAACACACTCACACCATCGAAGGTATTACTTGAGCCACAGGATTGCTGTTTGAATCCAACTAAAGCATTTATTGACCCCATTATAATTTTCATGTGATTGTTTTTCAATCTGGACTTTGAATGATATAAGAAAATGCAGTTTATATTATACATACCTCCTTAATAAAGAGCTTTTAAGCATTACAGCTGAGTGCTTCTCTGAGTGTTTCACGTCACACACAAGCACATATTAAGCCCTCGGATCAAGTCACTTATATTTTTCTGATTCTCATCATCACCCAGCTCCTTATGCATTTAATGATAATGTTCAAAAGGATAAAATAACACACAAACAGATATGAAAACCAACTTTTTTCCTATCCACATTGTCACTGAAGTGTGGAGGAGGCAACCTGACCTACTTACTCAACTCACTTAGCTTCTCAACACATGTCTGTATTAATTATAAACAAAATTTCTCATCATACATGTTTGGCACTTTGTTTTTAACTTTTCTTTTGGACTACTGGGCCATATCTGCAAAACAACAAGTGCGCAAATAGAAAGGGAAATCTACAGTTTTCCTATGACATAATGTGATTAAAAAGTGACATTTTTAAACTCTTAATGTTTGAGAGAAAGATTTTCACAAGAAATTACTGGCGCAATTATGCTTGGCCCAAGGGCTGTCAGTTCAGCTTCTAGAAATTAAATGTCGCTGCACATTAAGTGGAAACTCTGGGATTTCAAGCACATGGTCTTCATCAGGAGCGACACAATCTATGCGATCTGTTTTGACTGGCTGATTGGAAAAGTATTTTCCGTCCAATATCAACCCAAGTCGAAAAGCAGGATGGGGATTCTGGTTTGGAAAGAGTGGAACTTCTCGATCCCATCTGAGGCACACTTCTGGATTTCCTTAGTGATATAACTCTTTAACTCTCACCAACTCTACACCTCAACTTCTGTCTTGTCTGTGGACTCCATCCTTCTGTGCAGTTCCCATGCATGGGGTGGAGACAGGAAGAGGCAGAGGATGGACCGTCGCACGTCACCAGCACTACCCAGCTCTCTCGCTTTTCCTCGCAGCTCAGTCAGGATTGATGGTGAGAGAGATGGCCTGAAGTCAGCAATATGAATTGTGTTGAATGGAAACCCGAGTGAAGAATTGAAGGGAAAAAAAGGTTTTTATTGTCAAAGTGTTGTTGGACACGTTTTGGAGTCAACTTCAGAGAGGAGCCGCTGATTTGCGTTTGCGCGTCTGTGATCTGAATGTTGCGCCACTCTGCGTTTCGCTGTCACGCTGGCATGTGAGTGATTGCGTGCAGTTTGCAGTGCGCACGGCCGATCACCACCATTTGGACTGGCAGGACCTCTGATGAGTCTAACTATTGAACGTTCGTGGAGCGCTTTTGCCAGATGATACCTGTTGATTTTGCATCGCGCCATGTCCTGCTGTCGGACTGAAGTGGACAATGAAGTTATGGGATAGTTTAACCACTTGTTTGATACTGCTGAGCGCCGTTCACGCCAGCCCGCTGCTCCAGAGCCCGCAGCAGCCCATGTCCACCAAGAGGAGAGGGCGCGTCGCCGAGAGTCCCCCCGAGCTCCCGCTCGTTCAGATCGGCCTGTCTGTTTCTTCATCGAGCATGAGCCACGCGGATAAAACAAACAGGGACGAAACGCTGGCTGGAGGAGACAAATGTGAGGGTAGCGAAAGTACTCAAACCCGATAAGTCTTTTGCAATGAGGAGATTTGTGTGACTTGCTTAAAGATGTGATGTGTCTACTGGAAAAAAAAAATCAAAATTGGCAAACCTAACAAAAAATGGAAAACATGTGTAAGTGGTCACCAGTTAAGCTGTTTATACTTAAAATGACTTTAATTTTATGCCGAACGAATTACATATTTGATTCAGATTGATCATTGCTTGAAACCTTTGCAGTTACACGTCTCATCATGTTCAGTTTACCGGCAGATTGGTCAAAGAATAATAACAACCAATGAATACCTCTCTTTCCCCCCCCCTCAAAACAATAACTTCAACTGGTAATAATTAGGAATTCCTTCTCTGTCTAGTAACGTGTGCCACTAGGCTACATTGTAGCTGTTTTGTCCTTATTTTTTAATCCCACTTGTCTGGTGACAATGGAACGCATTCCTAAGACATATAAATCCACTCCATCAGTACTTCCTCCACAGAAGAGACCTCTGTATCATTTAAAGATGTGCATGTTTAGTTTAGTAACACAGCACTGCATGTGTTCAATAGCCAGTGGGGTGTGTAGAAGTGAAACAGTGTGTTCTGTCCAGTCTGATGCATGTTTCTTGATTGGTTTCAGACACCACTGAGGAGCCCCTCCCAAATGAGTTTGAAGATGTGGTGAACTTCATCAAAGTAACCATCAGTAGAATGCGTCGCTCCTCCTCGCTCACTGTGTCCTCATCTACCTCCACCACCAGCGCCACCGCCACTACCGTTCCCATCTCACCCCCCTCTAAAGATAACTTTGACAGCAGGACCCAACATAGACGGGGAAAGAGGAAAAGGACAAGCCAGCAACACAGTAACAGAAGAGAAGGAGGATCTAGAGGTGCTGGCGCAGGTGGGAAGGTTAGAGGCGGTGGTAGAGGACAGGGCTGCGTGCTAAAACAGATCCACCTCAACGTGTCAGACCTCGGACTGGGTTACCGCTCCAGTGAGGAAATGATATTCAGGTACTGCTCAGGACCGTGCAGAAAGTCAGAGACAAACTACGACAAAATCCTTTACAACCTCATTCACAACAGGAGACTTCCAGCCAAAGACGTGCCCCCTCAGGCTTGCTGTCGACCAATAGCGTTCGATGACGATCTCTCGTTTCTGGACGACAGCCTGGTTTACCACACCGTGAGGAAGCACTCTGCCAGAAAATGTGGCTGCGTGTAGGGAGTGCAACTTGGTGTCAGGCTTTGTGTAATTTTAACTTTTTATACTCCCACCCTATAGTGGCATAGTGTTAAGTGGGTTTTTTTTCTCTCTTTTCTTTTGTTCTGATTTCACTCACGGAAGCTTTTTGGCATGTGGTGATTTATGACTTGGATTTAGCAGTAAAGGAGTAAATAAACAGGAAGTGGCATTACACAAGTTTTCACCCCAAAGAAATTACTTTTAAGAGATACCTCGGCATGGTTACAGCTTCTATGATTTCCTTTACAGTCTACAGCTTGGCGACGTGGGATTTGATATTCCCATCTATACACAGTCACAGTCACACACAGTGGATAATTCAGCAACTCACTCTGTCTACTGTACAGCACGTGTTACACAAAATGTCACGCATATTAGATGTATTTATGAAATCTTGAATATATTAAGTTATTGATATTTATTTGTTTGTTTTTTTAATGAATAAATGTTATTTATTACCGTGATCAGCTCTATGGGAGTGTGCCAAAGGTTTAAATCAAATAGGATTTATTTTGATATAAAAGCAGTACACTGCAATATCATCTTTTACACATTGGTATCTAATCTTAAAGGTACCCTGGTGAGCTGTCTTGACAATGTTAAGAGTGCATCCAGGATTTCTCACCACAACACAGTGTGGGTGTCTTTGAGGTCTCGCAAATGAGCCAGCACACATTTCAAGTCTAACATTGTTTACATCCATGTTCACTAGATTCTAGGCTTGTTTTTCTTCGTCTTTTCCACTCCTGCTTCTTTACTTGTTACTCCCACTGATCAGCAGAACATCTTAAACATGTAGGAAGCTGTATGGCATCTGTCTGTGTCGTGCGTGTGTGCACGACACAAGCAGAATGCAGACCTGTTCTCATAAACATCACGCTGTTGTGTTTTCCATTCATCAAAAACTCCACAAGGAAAGCTTTAAAGGTTTTTCTGCCTTTGTACAAGTAGCTCATTTGACTGTTTCCTGATTGAAGCCACGCAAAAGCGTTTTATTCTCACGGTTAGAGCTCGTTCCTCCTCTCAGCTGAATGCAACAAAAAATGCTCACCTCAAAAACAAACATGCAGCTATAATTTCTAGTATGTCTGCTCAAATTGTCTTATTTCTATTGTTAATAAATGCATTTTTACAGTGTACTGTATTCTGTAATGAAAAAAGGGAGGGAAATGGACCCATTCCTTTGTTAATGAGCTTAGAAGAAAACAGCATACTGTTTTAAGTCTGTCCAACCTTCAGAAAGTTTAGAAAAACACTATGATTTGCAATTTGATCCCAGAATGCTTTCATATAAATCTTATTTTAGTCCCTTTTTACCAAAGACGGGAGAAATTGAGCATTGGGCCTTAGTTCTCAAAGAAATAATAAAAGATGAACAGAATCTGATGTTATCAAATGACGAGAAGAAACAATAAACACAAGAGAGACAAGATAGTACAATACCTATAGAATCGGGATAAAAGGAAGGTGGGACTGACAGGGAGTGATGAAAAGAAGATGGATCAAAGTGGCGGAGGGTTTCAAAAGATCTTACAGCATGAGCAAACTAGCATGGAAGAGTAAGCAGCGGAGCTAAGAGCTGAAGTGTATGTTGGAAAAGAAAGGGAAGACTATTAAAAATTTGGGAAATGTCCAGAGAGAAGACAGTAATAAGGACGAGGATGTGGGAATTGGAGAACACGAGAAGGGAGATGTTTAACTAATGTGTGTGGCCGCTATCCGATCCACTCCTGTTATCTCACATTTCACAGCCCTTTTTCTGGCTGTCTCCTGAACTTTGAGTCAGTGCAACCTCGTTCAAAAGCTACACGACATTTGCCAGCTTACAGATTCCTTTTGTTCATTTTTTTAAGTTTCATATCCATCCATAAATATCATTATGTGATTCTGTGTGAAAAATCATGCCCTATAGAAGACATGCTCAGAGCAGCTTTGATTAGAGTTTTAGAGGCAGCTCAACTGTTTCGCTTTGGAGACGTTACTTGTCTCTTCTTAAGCATCTTAATGATGTCAAAGAGAAGAGATGTCCTTTATAATGGTCATAGCTCCTCACTCCTCTTAAGCAAGATGAGCTAAAATAGCTTGTTTCAGACAGAGGGTGAACTGATAGTCTGCACCAAGACCCAGTGAAGAATAAATAAGCATTACTTGAATGTGAATTATCCAAAGCTATTGTAGCAGAGTACAAAATAAGACTATGGAGTTTAAGATGAGGGTGACAGGTCAAATCATGAAGTCATGAAGGGGTTTTTCCATTTGTCCTTTGAACTAACAAATGTGTACAAATCACCATATATTTAAAAAACAAAAAACTGACAACTAGTAATTTTTCTACTAAGCCAGTTATTTAATATCAAGCTCTGAAGAGTGAACAGAGTAAACACAATGAGTCACTTTCCAGTCATTATGTCTACTTCTACTTATTATTTTAGTGTCCAAACCACACATGAACAAGTTGCATTCAAAAAGCCTTGTGTATAAATATTAGTAGTAGCCACCATTCGGTTTGCCAAACACTATAATAAAATATAGTGTGATGGACAATACGAAGAAAACGTAACCCCGAAAGATGTCAATGGCAACCTGTTCTAGCTGCACTGTGGAAAGTATAAATAACAAGTGCTTTAGCCGTAGACAACAGAGGAAACCATTAGAGCTAAATGACACCTAGCACGCTGTGTCATTACAGTCGGGCCAGTCTTCTGTTCTTTTGTTCACGGTGTTAGAGGAGCTTGTAATGAGGGATAATGTTCCACTCGAGTGTAATGCAACACAAGTGTTAATGGTTAAGCGGGTGGTGTTCCAAACAGGTGCTAAAGGCTGGCAGGGCTACAAGTGTTGACATATAGCTTTTATACATGAGACCCCTTTTCTGTACTGTTAACCCATTAGTTCACTGCTGTTAAAAACATTAAAACTTCCTGGCTCATGGGAAACTTGGCATCTCCAAATGTTTTTCTCCAGACCCAGTCACTGGGTCAGTGTGGTGAGAGAAATCCCCAAGGCTCTGATCTTGAGATTTAGACAAATAAAAAAATAAATAAAATAAAAAAAATTTATATTTGGGTTAGCTTCCAATTTTTCCAAATCAAACTTTAACCATAAGACCTACAAATGATGTCTTAAAATATGATTATATATCAGTCTATGCTGTGAAGAATTAAAGCAGCAATGGAGGCAAAAGGAGGATATAACTTATGAAGTGATCACCAAGTATAAATTGAGGCACCACTTATTTCATACTTGATCAGGTTAGCTGTGCTTAATTGTGTGTAATATTTCTCAGGTCTGGAAGGCTTGTTACCTTCTAAGAAAAACCCAGATGATTTTACATATCTGGGAACTTACCAGTCAGGGTGGGTCCATTAAAAAAGATTAGCTTGTAGGAATTCGCATTATATCATTTTATACCTAATGAAATGACCGGTGAGTGTAATAAAACACAATGATACACAGTAGTGGAAGTATAATCAAGCAGTTAGCAGCAACATTGGGTCTGGGTCATTGCTTTCTCTTCCAACAAGAAAAACACCCAAAACATACGTGGCTGGTGAAGAATTACCTTCCGAAGACCAAAGTGAACATTATTGATTGTCCTGCACAAAGCCTTGAATTGAATTCCATTAAAAATCTGTCAGGTGAACTGAAGACCAACGTCCGTGCCAGAAGACCATTACATCTGAGGAGAATAGAAGCTTGGGCTGGGATTATTCAGGAGATATTTGTGGGACATGTTGAAACCACAGCAAACAACTGCAGGCTGTTATCCAGCAAAAAGGATACGCAACAGGCTATTAGTATCAGGTGGGCTAACAATTTTCACCCGGGTTGATTTATTTATTTTTTTAATCGCTTTTTTTCTGTGTGCAAAGTAGAATAATATGGTAAATAAACCAAAAGACATCTTGCATCTCAGTTTACTTAAAGATTTACTTTATAAGAAATTAGAAGCACATATTCCCTCCTCATCTTGTTTATTGTTGTTTACAAGAGGAAGCAATTGTGGCCAGAGTCTTGTTAGTCACTCTCGGGCTAGCTGGCATGAGAAAAGATACAGCTGATAACCTGAATGTAATCATGGTTAGATGAAGCATGTCTGGGGTCTTCATGGGAAATCTGTCAAACTAAAAGAAGCCCTTTGTGCCACTGCTCTGGAATCTGTCAGTATGACTCAGGCTACGTGACAAGACAATTGCAAAGACAACCACAGAAAGAGAAAGGAGAGTCATCATAGATGAAAACAATACAGCTAACAATTCAGGATGTATTATGACAACACAATACTGATGCTGTCTCACCCTGTTGTTTTAGATCAAAAGAAGCTCCGAGATTTTTTTTTTTATTATTCACCACTAATAAAAGTTGCTTTCATGAGTCTTTTAATCAGAATTCTTGGTTCACAAGTAAAAACACGAAGGGAGGAAGAGACGGTTAGTTTTGGTGCCAAAGTTCTGCTATATCAAAATAGACAGTACAAAGTATATCAAAAAACAAAATCACTCGTATTTTTTTTCTGATACAAGAAACAGGCCTGCCACCCTGTCCGTGCTGTTTAAACACTGCTGTGCATCACCGGATTGGCTTAAACACAAAGCAGAGGCAGAGGGAATAAACTTAGAGCTGTAACCGGACTGCACCGATCATCAGTTGGCTTATCACCAAACCTGCAGTCTGGACCACCAACCACAGACTCCCCACTCATCACTGTTACCACACACACTGAGACACGTGTTTTCAGTCATCACTGTGGTGAACTGCAGATGGAACATGCACTGTTTCAGCCAATTGCCAACAAAAGGGAGACAGCACTATCTTCTAACTCTGTAACATCGGTGGTACAACGGGAACCCCCCCCCCCAGAAATTAATGTCATTTAATATTCTTTATATGTCTGAATCATTTGATCTTAAGCGAATATTAAAGCTTTAACCATGACTTGATGTCCTGCAATATGAAGTGATGAGAGGTGTGAATGCAACACTATCACCCGCGTGTTGCTGTGTGAGAGGTGTTAGTTTAGATGGTTAAATATTCAGGTGTAACCAGAGAGTGTCCTTTACACCTGCTCTGCATCATTGTGTGTACATGCATTCATGCCCCAAAGTGTATGTGTCTATATTTCAGGCATATTAGATTTTTAAATGTGCTATTTGCAATTTTTTAAAGGAAAAATTAGATCATCATACAGTAAAAGCTGCTCTCTACAGGCTTTCCATGTATCACATTTCATAGAGCAATTCATATTTGGTCAGTAAGGCACTACCGATGGAGTGACGGCACTCATATATACTTATCTGTGGACTATAAGAGGAAACCACAAAAATAAATAAAGAAGTTATTCAAATTTGTGTTCAAAGACATTAAGCCCTCTGAGCTATTGTGTTCTCCAGCTTAACAGTCTTTTTCTAAAGACGTTTCATCAAATCTTTTGCAACAGTTAACCTTCTCTGTTTTGCTTTCACTGAAGCGCTTTCAGGATCTCATGTGCACAAACCCTTTTCTGAATGAACGCTGTCACCTCGAGAAGGCACAGCTGAAGATTTGTAGACAGGCTGTTTAATGACGTGATTCTCTTGTCGGCTTCTGTATTTGTTAGAGTGTAACGATAAGAAACAGCTCGCAGGCAGAGCAAACAGTAGCCCTGCTGGAGTGGAAACTGTCTGCTCCAATGTGACACACTACATCAAGCAAAGAGGCAGCTGCTGAGCTGATGTGACAGACAGACCACGAATGAAATTGCCAAAGATACACACCAGCAAATGTTAAATGTTAAATTGGACTCTTTGTTGACCAGCTGGAAATTACTTACAGTGAAATGTGTATTCTTAATCAGGAGTGGGAAATTAATTTTCCCAAGGGGCCGCATGAGTTACTGGGCCTGTTGTGTAGTGCCGCACTAATAAGCTGAACTCTATTCTGGTCGGTATTAACTTCATTTCTTCATGAAATGCTATAAACTGCTGAAAAGAGTAGATGTAAGACAATTAATTAATCACCGACCCCTGTTCCAAAACAGTTTTTTTTCCAACACAGAGGCATCAAATTTTAGAAAACAACACAGAGACAGACATGACTGTATTTCAACAAGAAGGTAGAGCTCAATTCTACATTCATTTTACCTTCCTGGTTTAACAAAGTGTACAAGTAATTCAGTACTCTACCAAATCAGTAGCAGCTAGTGGAAAATGACATGGCCAGGCCCCGAGTACTCATGTAAATGAGTGAGATGTGTACCCAGTTGTCACAAAGCTATTAAGACCAAAACCATTTATTTTACCAGGCATAAAAGATGCTTACACCTGCCGTAAAGTCAGGCGTGTTAACATAGGGGCCTTTTGAATCTCTGCTTGATAATCTGCTTGCATGATAAATACAGGACTATTAAAGAAATTAGTTTCAGCAATATAGAAGGCCAAGTTTCAATTTTTAACATTTTGAGGACTTCTAGTGCTTACTTAAAAAAAAAAAAAACAGTTAAGATTTGACCCTAAAGACTGTATATAAAAAATGGAGGCAGATATAAGTCATGCTTTAGGTGCCTTAAACGTGTAGTTTTTAAATGGTCACCTGGTTTTTGTATCTGTGTTGCATAATTATTTCAGGTCTATGGGACAACGGCTCTCTGAATTAACCTCTAAAAACACATTCCTACAGCATTTCTGGGCTCCAGGTCATACTGAACAAAATTTCATGTCTATTAAGTACCTTAAAACCTGCATTTTTTTTAATGTTCAGAAGGGGGCCCTGTAAAAAGACCTTCAGTTGTACAGAAGTTCATTAGAAAACAGTTCTCGGTGACCTCATGGCCTCAGTTGGTAGTGGGAAGTCACGCTGAATACAAGATGAAGTTCACTTTGCAAGTTGTGGTCATTATTAGGGTCAGATAGGGCATGCTGATTGGTTAATGACCTGTTAATCCAAAGTTAAGTTAACCAATGCAGATGCAGCGTTCCTTGGTTTCACAGACAGATCCAATCTGGACCATCATGTCCGGTTGCAAACCCGCAGAGAATATGGTCACAATGGAGCCGATACTTGATCTCACAATGTCCCTCTTTGATATACAGTCTATGGTTCGGTTGTGGCCCTTGACTTTGATTGTGTTCAATATATTTATTATATATTTTTAAGTACATCTGTTTCTTTCATTAGAGAGTTTCGAATCTGCAGAAGATCACGTGATATTATTAAAAAAAAAGTCAACTGCTGTTTCTAAGGTCCAGAATGTGCACTCCTTCACAGCTTATACAGTGTTTTAGATTTAGATTTATGTTTTAGAGTGACAAACAACACATACATAACTGCTTTATCTGATTTTGTGGTTGGGTCAAAACCGTTTAAATCTGTAAAGATGAGAATCAAGAAAAACAACATCAAACGTTAACTTTAAACAGCCATGATATACATGTATATGTTTTTGACAAAATAATTAAATTTGCAGGCCTTTAATGTCATTTCCTCCATCCACGAGGCGCCCTGTGTCACATTAAAAAAAAACATGAATTTAGACATTACAGGACAACATGCTTCAGCTGTTCCCTTCAGGGTCATAAAGGTTATGAATGTTACAAAATGTGCATAACACACAATGTCAATACATCAGTGGTGCATTCCTCTCATCGTTTACACATGTGGCCCTGGAGCACCTCTGCTACACTGAGGTACAGAGTGGAACTGTTATACTTTCCTTTGTAAACACACTAGTTGTGAGCGTGTGTGTGTGTGTGTGTGTACGCGCGCGCCCGAACGCACTCGTATGTGTGTGTCTAAAAACCCAGGAGGCAAACCAGACCCCAACTTACCATTCATCCTCTCTCATGAGGAAACAGCAGACCTCCCTTTATCCCTTCCCCACTTCTCACTATCCCTCCATCTTCTTTCTATCCTTCACGACCTCCCACATCCCTGCTTACCCTCCCACTTCTTCACTCTGTTCTTCTGTTTTCTGGTGCTTTATATTTCCCCGAGAATAGATGCAAAACCTGGGCTGCTGTCTTCGCTGCCTCCTGTGTCTGTGAGTGTAAATCCACACTACACTTATCTCCGTGTCTGTATATTCCCTGGTGTTAAAGGGAGGAACCTTTCGTTTCCTCCATAAAAACCTCAGTAGTGTGCAAAGGATCCTCAGTGAGGATGTACGATTCTTTCAGCCTTTGTAACTCAGGCATAATTTCTAAATAAGAACCATCATAAGTTGTTGCAATTTGTTAAATGGGCAGTATAGAAAAATTATTTGATTTTTTTTTTTGTCCAAAAAGAAAAAGAAAAAAGTCTTAAAAAGAAAGAACCAGAGATGAATCCATGTAGCCACTGAAGTCAGCCTATTCGTGTCCTGAATAGGTGACGGATTGGCTAATTTTTTCATTTGGTTAATCTTGGATCAAACTTTATGAAAGCAATACACTCTACTTCAGTAAAATAATGGAATACACTAACACAGAATAAGAACTGCTAAATATTTTTGTCAAGGTATCACACTTAATACGCAACTGATCTTACACAATTAATGAGAGTTAAAAACAAATGTTAGAAAATTTCAAACTAAGTTACTGTGTTTTCTTTCTGGATCATTTCTTGATCTGTTTTATTGTTTTCCAGATTCGCCTTTTATTGTAGTTTGTACAGCATCTGGACACTAGATCAAGCAGTGCTTGTGACTACTATCAGCAAATTCTGTTACACAATCCTGCATGATAAATTGCTGATCTGCTGAATCTCAGCTCACTGCTGGGACCAGGCTTTGAGTCCTCAGTGAGCAAGTAAGCTGAAGTATCACAACAGGACAATGCTGGGATAACACAAACTCTTGCTCGTGATTTTTCCTGTTTATCGCGTTTCTTTTTAAAAGCTTCAGTTTTGAGTCAGTGACCTCCCGTCCATGACTGACCAGAAGTTTGAATCATGGTAGAAAAATGTGCTCTGACTAGCTATACTTGTTCCTCTCATGTTAGGTTGAGGGAACTCTGGGGACAACAATGACTTTAAGTTACATCTTGTGGTAACCTAAACTGGTACACATGGATTCAAGATGGCTAATGTGCCAAATTCAGTAGAGATTTACAAAACATAAAAATGCATAGATGTCTTTAATGTTTTGTTAAAGATAATTGTAATATAATAATAATTGTAATATTTTAAACTAAAAATCTTACAAAAGCCTTAAACATGTAAACATTGACAAATTTGTGCTAGAACCTCATATTTGTCAGCGTTCAGCTGTGTGACAGGCAGAATATGGACAGAAACTCAAAAGGTACAGTGGCCCTAAGAGGTCAAAAGCACTGCAGCTTGAGAAAGTAGAAAAATGTTGCAAAAGCACACAAAATACAACAGAAATTGAATAAAACAGTAAATGGCCTGTATTTGTATAGCACGTGACTTAGTTCCTAAGGACCCCAAAGCGCTTTACACTACATTCAGTCATCCACCCATTCACACACTGCTGATGGCAAGCTACATTGTAGCCACAGCTGCCCTGGGGCGCACTGACAGAGGCGAGGCTGTCGGACACTGGCGCCACCGGGCCCTCTGACCACCACCAGTAGGCAACGGGTCAAGTTTCTTGCCCAAGGACACAACGACTGTCAGAGCTGGGGCTCGAACTGGCAACCTTCTGATTACAAGACAAACGTCCAACTCTTGAGCCACGATTGCTAAACAGGAGCAGGCACTCCAAAGACTAGGAATCTCCAGGGGAGCAGAACAAGGAAGCACATAACCATGAGGGATGATGTAACAAGGGACAATAAGACTACAACAATAAATACACACAAGACAAGGAGGGGAATAGAAACAAGTGAGAGGACAGCAGAAGGCAATTAAAATAATAAAACGGCCGCTATCAAAATAAAACTGGAAAAAAACTAAACAAGGAGACATAAACAGACATAAAGACACTAACAGAGACCAGATAACAAAAGCAAAAAGAACCAAAGATAAAACACACTATCAATACCATAACGAAAGGCTCCAAAAACCCCAAAATAAATAAAGATTTAGTCCAAAAAATGCAAAACTTTAGGTCTAAAGCCCAGATAAATGTAATGCTTGTAAATAACAAGAAAAGTTCCTTATTTAAAAAAAAAAATTAGCAAATTTTTTACAGTCACACTGAAAAGTCTTGCACTTGCTCAAAGTTATTGGAAACATGTAAAAGAAAATTATAAAATGCAAATGTGGGAAGTTGAAATTTCCTGCTAAATCAATGTGACGTGTTTAATTGCTTTGTAGAGAAATTGTCATATTAAAAAGGTTGCATTTAATATTTAACAGAAAGATTTATACATACATACACATGTAAACACACGTTTGTGTTTCTATAATTGTGAAGAAATTCACTGGCCTAATGCATTCCTTTTCCCCTTATGTCGGCCCTAGTCTGGCCCAGATATAACCTTAACCCTAAAACCAAGTCAGGGCTGAAACAGCACTCTTATTAGGGGCAGAAATGTCCTCCCTCTGCTCATCACTAAGATAACGGATGGCTAACACACAACTACAGACATGTATGAGCTGTACTCTTGTCTTCTAACAAAAGCCACAACCACACTCTAAGCTTGAAGCACATGGAAAAAACAACATCACAGCATGCCAAAAGTTGACATAGAGTACCACTGGACCATATGTGCCTACATAAATCTACTGCTCATCAGGATGCTAAAACAATATGTGCTTCCCAACCAAGCAAGAATTCTTCCGGCATTGCACAAGTGTGTCCTCATTTTGTCCTTTATCTGGGAAACAGAAAAAGATATGGACTGTAAATGCATTCATTTTGAAATTAATTTTGAAACGAAGTACAATATCACCCTTTTATGACAATAGTAAGATCTACTAAATTGAGTAGCTGCAGAAAATTTGCAGACAAGGATAGTTTCAAATATCCAAACAATCTTATGATCACATGTTCACGTGTTCATATCACCCAACTAGCACATCTGAGTGCTGTGCATACATTTCATGTTAAACACGCGGGCTTGTGCAGAGCACAAACTGCACTTTAGCACCTGAATTTAAAGTAAACTTCTTTTTTTTTTTAAAAATACCACCAGAAATACTACTGTTAATAACAGTGATCAAATCTAAACCAAACATCAGTGTGAGAGATCCCAAAAATACCTACACAAGTATTTATAAGCCTCTGATCCCCTAACAGACATCTGTTTCCCCCCTGAGGTGAGTGGACCCTGAAATGGATCCCACTAAGCCAGAAAATGACTCACAGAGAGCCAGCAGTTCAAACTTCTGACTCACAGCCCCTTTACAACCTTTCATAGCCTCAAATGACCTTCTTGTGACCCCTAACAATCCCTTAATAACCCCCGTTCAGTCCTGAGTGAGTCAGACAAAACTGATGGAAATTTGATCTGTCGTGCCCCCCTCGCTCTGTAATTCACTCACACTGTCAACTTCTGACAAAAATCTACATGCTTGGAAGCACTCAGACATTCATCATGGGCACGCACACATAAGAAGACACACACTTACAGATGACTGATGGTTAACTGTCTGTATAGGCGATACATTTCTCTATATGAATATAACAGACATGATTATTCATGCTTTGGTTGAATGATACAATGATGCCGATGGTAATGTGGATTTATTTTGAACTTGTCAAAGTAATTCAACAACAACAAAGAATCAAATCCTCACAATCCTCCTTTTAATTTGCTGTACTTGGTCATATAATCCAAGTAACACACCAAGAGATATACTTACAGACATATATACATGTAAACACACATAGTTTGTAAACAGCAGGTGAAAAAATGCAGTCAAAGCCTTTTTTTAGGAAAGTGCTTTACACCACTAAGAAGCAGGCAAATATTCAGATGACATTACAAGAAGAGAAAATAAAACATTGTTTCTGGCGTGCAGAACAGCAGTGAGGGACTAAAAAACAACTCCATCACACACTGGATGGAAAAAAATACCCTGCCACTGGCTTCTTCAAGTAAAGCCAAAAAATAATTTCAATTTCCGTTTTTCAGCCTAGTTGAGACGAGACTGTCCAAATTCTACTTTTATGAAAATCTTTTTTGAGTTTTTGCATTTAGAGGTATTCATTTTGTTGAAAATGACCATTATCACATATCACCACGTAAGTAGTGTTAAAGAAAAAGCAAAATGTACTTTAGCTTTGACTAAAAACATCCAGACCTACAAACAGGAGAAGCTGAAAACACACGCAGGATGTTGTACTCCATTATCATGTTAAGTACACCACCTAACATCCTCTGATACGCGGAACAGCGCTATGTGTGAAGTTCACGAAGGTTTACAGCTGTTCTTCTCTTTCCTCTGCATGACTCTGGCATCACTGTGGGACACATTTTCTGTCTTATTTTTGTAGATAAATCTGCGGTGGAGCTTCCATACTGTGAACACTGTAGATAAATGGCTGTGACACAAAAGGAAAACATTTGAGGACCCGAATAATGAGCGAGCTTAAATGGAAAAACCTGCTGTGTCTAAACTGGTCACTCACTGAATCTATTATTCAACGAAAGATATCCTGATTGCAGCACTTCACACTGAGGCTGAACACACAGGGATCTGTCGTCACACAGTGAAGTCACAAAGGAAGCTGCCATATTGTCACCATGGCAGGCTGTCATCAAGGGAACTGTAACAAGAAGGAAGCACCCTTACACGTGCACATGGAGCCGTCTCCTCCTATCATGACAGGCTGAGTGAAGCCCTGCTGCTCTATGCAGCTCTTTCACCACGCACCATTCACCCACTGTTGAAGAGCAAGCTTAGTTAAAAGTTTTGTTAATCAGGTACCGCAGCAAGATTGCATCATACTTTTATAAATGTACTGGAATCACAAGGAGGCAGCTTTAATGTGTAAAATGACTCATACTACAAAAACACTGGATCTACAGTTCCCATAAGCTAATCCTTTTAATAGTCCACCCTGACTGGTAAATTCCCACATCTTCCAAACTCAACGCTTTACTGTGTAATATATGATATCACCAGGGGTCATTTTCTCAGACTTACTAAGGTCCTCCAGCAGAACAACAGTTTCGCACAGCTAAACTCATCAAGTATGAAACATTCCTCAGCGATATTAAAATGATGTCATCACACAGTTGCTGCACATCCGTGATGTTAATCTACCACTCCACCTCATCCCAAAATTAATCTTTTGGCCTGATATGGTTGATCCTACTGTCAGGTTCAAGATTTGACGTTTGTGATATGATGTGTTTAACTGGTACACTATCACTGAAAAGGTATGAGAAAAGTTGCAGAAATACAGTTAAAATTTAAAATGTATGTCTCCTTGCACATCCATACACTGGACCAGATTGGAGTGTTTGCTGGGCCAATTCTGGCCCCGTGGGCTTCTGTTTGACATCCCTGCTTTAGACTATTCTAGTCTATACTAGACAAAATGTCTGTCGCCACAAGTTTGAAGGCCTTTTTGAGACTCAAATTAGGTTACAATTAGGCTATGGTTAGGTTTAGGGTAAGGGTCAGGCATTCATTTTTGATGGTTTGGGTAAGGGGCTAGGGAAAGCATTATGTCAATACAAAGTTAAATCAATGTGTGTTTGTGTGTGTGTGTACGGGTATTAACATCTTCGTGGGGACCAAAAATTGGAAGTCTACTATTCTCGTGGGGACCGACAGCTCTTGTGGGGACCAAAATCCCGGTCTCCACGAGTTTGAAGGCATTTTTGAGACTCAAAATGTGGTTTCTGTGTCAGGGTTACAATCGAGGCCGGCTCTACGCTGGGGCAAGAGGGGGCGTTGCCCCCTGAAACAAACGTCCTGCCCCCTTTAGTCAAACTTTTTGAAGTTTTTAAAGAAAATAATAGATTACCCACAAACTGAATATGGATAAGAATTACTACAGTAGCTCAAATATCCGCTGGAAAAGGCACAAATGAGATGATAGGTTTCATGTCTCCTTTGCTCTTTTCCTCCGTGCTCTGTTTGTGCGCATCCACTCTCCCCCCAGCTAAACATACAATCACTGTTAGTAGCAAATGACCCGGTGTCAGGTTTCTCAGTAGGCAGGGCAGAACAAAATTAAGTAACTAATCTCTTTCGTCAAAATCATAACTACTGTAAATGACAGTGAATTATTTTAATGTTCTTCATTGTATTTGTTAGGAACATTTTTGTAGTTTTCCTTTAATTGCGGGACTTTGTGTTGAAACTTGCTGGAGCGGAAGTAAAGCACGGGTGCAGCGTGGGTTTGCCGCATGTTGCCACCGCCTTCAAGCTGGACTGAAGTTTATAAAGAACCCATGTCAAAGTATTGTGGTTCAGTTAAATCCAATTTATAAACCTACCTTTAAGATGAAGTGCAGCTGTGAAGAACGTACTTTCTCCCGTTTGGCTACGGCAGGCAACGAGGTGTGTTTATTGTGTCTCCGTTAATTTGAGTTTCCATGAAACTAGGTAAACAGGTATTTATGTTTCTACACTTTTATTTGCTAAGAAATCAACAGTTTCTTTTTTTTTATATACATCATGTATATCATTTATATATCATGTATTTACAGCAATTTTAGTAAAGATTATTTACTTTTGTTACACAAAAGAAAGAGCAATTTGGTGGTCTTGGTCCATGAGAAGTCCATAACAAGTAACTTAGATATGGATGAATCTGTAAGAGTTTTTGGAAAGGGAAGCAGGAGACTGTTGTTATAGAGAGAATTGAGGACAGAGTGGAGCTGTTCTGTTGCAAACACAGAGTTCAGTTCCTTGAAAAACAAATAAGCTTGAAACAAGACAAAATGTGTTGTTCTACAAATTAATTTGAGAATTGTGGGGAAAAAAGAAATGGCATGTTTTTTAATATGCCAACCCTTTTTAGTTTT
>VUQR01033367.1:0-13840 GCA_015108515.1 Hemichromis elongatus
TAGAAATCCGAACATGGTTTGGTGTTACGTCCCCACAAAGGTCTAGGGGTGTGAGTGTAGGGACCAGTGACAAATGGGTCCAGAACGGAATGAAAAGGAGGCCAGACAGAGATGTTCCATAATAATAAAATTTTATTAACAAATAATAAAGTCTCAATACAAATAATCTCAACTTAAAGAGCCGGCAACCCCGTCATACTAATAATACCAAGGAAACAAAGGAAGCAGCCACAGCAGCAAAAGAAACAACTACTAAACAAAATAAGGGAGGCACTTCCCACTTCTCACAGTTTTAACCTAGCCCTTCACCACAATGAGACACTTCTGGGGCCCACAAGCCCATCTACTTACTGCTCACAGGAGCCAAAACCTAGAGAACACCAGGTAGCGCCACAGGGGAAAAACCACCTCACTCACAGCTCATCCCCAGCTTATATAGCCTCAGAGGTGATTGCTGACTGGGCTCAGGTGGTAAATGAGGCTAATCAAATGCAGCTATGACGTGGGGAGAGAGAGGAGTAAGAGAGAGAGAGAGGTAGGAGTGGCAAGAGAGGAGGAGGCGGAGAGAGAACACCACCACACCCACACAAGGGCAGTTTCAGGAGGCCCTGCTAGGGCCGTAACAGTGCACCAGATAAATATGCTGTAATAATAAACCTTTTTATGAAGGAAAAAAATAACATGCTGTTGATAGTGGGGCCAATCAGGAGCTACCAGGTCAAAGCCAACCCAAAACAGCTCACCTAATAAGGAGGGGACAGCAGAGACTCACAGTACACACATATGAAATACAATCCAGACATACTGACACAAATCCATTCTATAGCTGTGTCCCAAAACCTAGGCTGCATCCTTTGGAGTACCTGGCCTTCATGGTCTATGTGGGCCAGGTCCTCCAAAGACCGAAAAGGCCAGAAGTGCGAGGCTTGTGAAATGGGACTATCTTGCCTTCAGATTAGCATCACCAGGTGTCTCAGTGCAGTTTAATACACTCAGCCATCTGCTCCTTGCTCCCTCATATATAAAAGGACATTGGAGTAAATTCTCGACCATCTCACCCTTCTGTTTAAACAGTTTTCTGTTTGATGTTTATTCAGCTGTGTGCGGAATCAGAAAACGATGTTTCACGAGTCCGCTGCTATCGAGCTGGTGGGTTAACAGACATCTCTGAAAACATGAGAGCACTTTTGCTAATAAGTGATGTCTTAATAAAACGAGTAGGTATTTGAAGTTTACACAGCTACACTCTCGCCTGAAAATACCTTAAAGTTTATTTTGTCACCCAGAAAGAGTAATATTATTTTTGGGTATTTTGGTGACAATGATTTATTGATTGTTAAAAAAAAAAAACACGACAAATTTATTAAAGATTTAGGTACTTTACAGGATGCTGCAGGTTAACTAGAGCAGTGGTTCCCAAACTTTATTTTGCAAGACAATCTCTATCTCTATTAAAAACGTCTTTATTGCCTCTGGTGTCTGGCTGCAGTATAGGTCATAAACCCTGCCTCCTCCAAGTTAGCAGATGGGACTCAGACTAATATAAAAAAATTCTCCTCAGATAATTTTTTTCTAAAGATGCTTTCTTTCATCATCAGTAGTTCTCATCACGCTGATTTATGTTCAAGGGGTCTCCTTTCCCATAGATTCGATTCTAATTGTTATCAATACATTTAAAAAAAATGCCTCTGTGCAAAATGGGTTTAAACACATAGACAGCTTCCCGAGAGGAAAAATAAAAAATTAAAGGTTTGTTGGGCAAAAATAATACATTTATTCCTGACATTTTTTAGTGACTGTTTTGAGCCTGCTCGTTGTTGCAGATCTCACCTGGGTTGCAGTTTCGAGACTGCCAATCTGACTTCATTTTAATGTCTAGGTTTGAGCTGTATTTTGTCTTGATTGAAGCCAAATCAGGAAAGCCTACCTTACATAAGTAGGATGTAGCAAACGGAAGAAGTAAGAACTTACCCAGCAGTGATGTAGTGCTAGCCATCTATCCATCCACAAGGAAGTATTAATTCCTCCGCAATTGTGTGTGGCTTTATACACTATGGGACTTGGTAGGCAACTTTATAAGAGCTGAGTAGAGCAGGCAACTAGTAAAGAGACACTGTTGAGTACAACAATTTAGAAGTTTTTGTCTGAAAAGGTCGACTGATTTATCTTTGTGCTCTGGATCTGTTGTCTCCAAATGGCGTCTTAGCTTGTTGGGCTTTAAACTATCACAAGCTAGCACTTTAAGACAGACAACACACTGCAGCCTCTCTTCATTACCTACCGTTGTGCAGTAAAGTAATCCAGTTATAGTCATTTGTATTTCCACTGCTACACAGGAAAAGAATAACTGTTGATAATTATTTGGCAAACACTTTTTCAAATAACAGTGTAGGCAAAACAGACAATCTTGGTGTGCGATGGCTTCTTTTTGCACGTTATTAGCGTGTGTGTTTTGTTTTTTAAATTTAGAAGTGAAGAATTTAACTGCGCCTGTGAAATTAAATCATTTGTTCACATTATGCTTCTCTCACGTGCAAGCTACGAAATTAAATAATTTCATAGTTTATATATAAAATATGCAAATAAAATTGTGGTTCAAAACTGAAACGTTTTCTCTTCATGCTAAACAGAACTTCGTCTCTACGATCACCACAGAAAACACCTGGATTGGTTTAAATGACAAAGAACAGGAGGGAACATGGAAATGGGTAGATGGGACTCCACTGACTCTGACGTAAGTCTTCACTTTGGTTCAGTTTGTTACTTTTATTAAATTTCCAAAAGATTTCCAAAATTTGTTAAACCCTTAGATGAATGAAGATTGTTGAGCTTGCATTATGGTCGGTTGAGCTAAACTGCTTCCAAAGCTTAAAGATGCATTCAAAATGACTTGTTTTTGCCACACTGGGCCAAGGCAGTAGTTATTATATCAGTCAAGATGTAAAATCTGGGCTCATGTATTTGTCTGTCTGTATATTTTATGTAGTCCTGATTAATAAATACCATGTGCTGAAAAAGGTAAAATAAAATGTATATTATTTCCATTGTTTTCTGTAATTTGGTGATCTTAATATACAGTGTGTTATACTACACTATAATATACTGCTGATGATAAAATTTGTCTGACAAAACACACACGAAAACCAAAGGCAAAATTTTTCCTCAATAATATTAAAAAATGTTGTTGCTGACCTTCTAGGTACTGGGGAACAAGACAACCTAATAATGGTGGAGAACAAGACTGTGTTTCAGTGACAAGTGACGAGGGAAGGTCTTGGAATGATATTTTGTGTTCATCTGCTCATGAATGGATCTGCGAAAATACACCACACCCAAGTACAGTTTCTCTTCAGATGATTAATTTATAAATGTTTTGCAGTTTTATCTATGAATATAATTCTTGATTTTCATCTTTCTCTGTTTCATTTTATATTTATGATGTGTTTTGTTGTGGCTAAAAATTGTTTTTCTTTTCCTCAGTGGAGACTTGAGAAAGTGGTTAACCTTGGGGTCTCTGACTTTTTTTTTGTTTTTGTGTTCGATGTTTAAATTGTTGTATTTGTTTAAAAGTTTTTATTAACACATTTTTCATACCATAAGGTGCACCTTATTATAAGGCACACTGTCAGTGAACGGGTCTGTTTTCATACATAAAGCAACGAGAACCAACGTGTAAACTTTTATGGAGTGGAAAAAAGTTAGTGTCCATCCTGTGTCACTAATGATCACATAGCACATCATCATGTACCAACTACTGTAGTTCAACTTCAGTAGCACTACAAACTTCACTGCTTTTTAGTTTTCTGTCTTCATTTATGTTGGAAGTGATAGCTGAGCTGTATATGGTATATCATGGTCAGGTGGAAACTAGTGAACTCTGTGATACCGCAGTGTTCATTTGACTTTCGGAGCTAAGGCGGGCGGAGTTTTGGACCCAGATTACTCCACGAGGCTCCTGACTATGGTAGCCGTAATGCTTTGACAATTCATCAAGCGGTGCAGCTTCTTAGCTTACCAAAGTCTTACTAAAAAATTTTTGACAGATTTTTGAGCGCCGTGTACTACATAAAATCGATTCAAGGTCAGTAAACACACCCAGAATTCATACAAAAGGCGCACTGTCAAATTGTTTTAAAAAATTAAAGGATTTTAAGTGTGCCTGGTGCAGAAAATACGGTAGTTTTATTATAATATAAATCATGTCAGAATATATTATCATAGTTTTAGGGATTTAGTTGTATTTACCATAGTAAAACAGTATATACAGTATTCATTTAAGTAGGTCATAGGTCAAGCTACTAAACATTCACACACAGAGCACACACATAGCATTGGGAGAATGGGTCAGAGGTGTGTATGAGAAGCAGAGGCGACAGAAAGTTGAGAGATAGAGAGGAGATAGAGAGGGATCAGCAGGCACCTAGGTTTGAGAGACAAAGGTCGTTGATGTCTGTAAATGTGTGCTGCTTGGATTGCACCAGCAGATTTTGCCGTCAAGGTCATAACTGAAGCTCACTGAGAGGGAGAATTTGAATGGTTAGATATTATGACTTGTGTGGGGCGGCTATAAGAGTGTGTGTAATTGTCAGACACTTTGAGATCCGCGAGACCCCCTCTCTGTGCACATCTCCCATTCGAACGATGTTATGCTCAAAGTGTTATATGGAATAAAATGAATTGTATGGATTAAAGTGATTGTTGATTGCACATTAAACACCAAGTGCTGTCCTTCCTTCAGACCAAAGATAAAATAATTGGGATGCAACAATCACTATGATAATCATGATTATTATTATTATTATTATTATTATTACTGAGTCCTAAGTAAATAGACTGTGTTTAGGTATTTGTGATCAAGTCTTTAGAAGATTTTAATTAATTAAAGAGTGCCCAAATAGACATTGTTATACAGTTCATAAAAGATCATTCATAAACTAAAATGTTATTTGTTTGTAATTTCTTCCAGATAAAACATGTCCTGTAGGATGGAGCTTCCACCATAGCTGCTATCTTGTCTCTGAAAGCACTGCTACCTGGGATGCAGCCAGAAAGGACTGCAGAGACAGAGGAGCAGATCTGGTGGTTATTGATAGCCCTGAAGAAAAGGTACAGTGTTTATGTATGTGTGTTATTAAGCTGTAAATACATTCAAACTACTACTTTTAATGTAAATAGCTTTTAATTTCAAAGTAGACATTTTTGTACTGTTAACACAATCAAAATAAAGTAAAGAAATCATAACGTATGATGCATATGAGGGCTTTAAAACATGTGTAATTTTCTAAAGTCTTTAAAGCATTGCAAAGAAATCTGTTTAGACAGAAAATATATGGGGGAAACAGCTTGTCAATGGAAAAAGAGACGGAGGAAAAATAAGGAAGTGTGGTAGTGTAGCAAAGATATGGATATGGGAAAGATGCCAATGAATGTAGTGGATGCAGCATACATTGCAGGAGAGAGCATTTGCTATGAGGCATTAGCCAAGGGGCAGGAGTGACAAGAAGTCCAGTAACCTAAACAGTTCTATTGCACTATGTTTGGTTTCCACAGCACATGATTTTTTTGGTTCTGATATTTTATGTGTTTTAGTAAAAATTATGTTTTCGTAAAAATATGACTCCACTGACAAAGATGTATTACATTTTGACCACACTTGTTTAGACAGTATGAAAAGATTTTGGTGGAAATTACTTACTGATTGTTGAAAAAAAAGAAAAGACAAATGAATTAAACATTTGAATGAGTGCAAGTGACTGTTTTGTGTTACACAAAGTGTTAAAGAAAATTTGAAGTTTCAATTAGTTCTGGCTTTGTGTTTTTAAAAGAGACTTTTAGATTAAATAAAACACATAGACTCAAATTGTAGTTTTAAAGTAAAATAAAAAGATTTTTCTTCATATTAAACAGAACGTCCTTTCTACGATCACCACAGAAGAATTTTGGATTGGTCTGAATGACAAAGAACAGGAAGGAACATGGAAATGGGTAGATGGGACCCCACTGACTCTGACGTAAGTGTCCTTCCGCGGTTAAGCAAAAGTTTACAGTCCTCTAGCCTGCGCAGGTGTCCTTGAAGGATATGGGCAGAGAGTCAAAACACAGTCTTGTAATCCGGGAAAATTTTGTTGTTCCAGCCAGCTTCTAGATTGAAGCCTTCCAGCTGGCGAATGGGGTAGCTGCATGAGTGAAGGTGGTGGTTGTTTGGGTTAGTGTGAACAAACTGCATTCCACTTCCACAGTTAATCTAATGTTCGTCACTACTCACCAGGTCTATCAATTTTCCATTGAAGAGCTGTGAGCTTCTCCAAGATCTTATCCATATTGCATTCAATAAGCACAGTCTGAGTACTCACAGCCCTCCCCATTGCTTTGATCATAGCGGCCAGCCTTGTTGGGTTTTGAACAGCCGTAAGTGCTTTCTTTACTCTATAATAAGCCAGGACAGAGCCAGGACGGATCAGCAAGAACCCCGTTATCATGGTTCCGAATAGGTAAATGTCTTCAATGTCCTCAATCGACAGTCCCGCCAGGCACACAACGCGGCACTTGCTCCACCTGTCAATCGTGTATCTGGCAAGGAATGTTCCTGGAGGACAATCGGGCTCTCCTGAGCCCAGGCTTCTCATCTAGTGTCAACTGCGTTGAGGGACCAGTTGATCAAATCCATTATTCTTTAGGTTTTAGAGAACATGACTGAGAGACTTTCTAAGGGTTAGAGTTAGACAAGACTAGACAAGGACATGAGAAGCAAAGCAGGAATAATAGCTTTAATAGCTTTAAGATGTGTGCTACTGACTTGTTTTGGCCACGTGGGGGCAAAATAAGTTATTATATCAGTCAAAATAACAACAATTCTTGTGTTCTCAACTGGTGTGTTTTGCAATCTGCAGACTGTATGCAAGCCTGTTAGAAACAACCACATTATGACCCCCCTCTTCCCCCCTCTCCTTACATTTTATTTCTTCTTAATAATAATCAAATAATGTTGTTGTTGCTGACCTGCTAGGTACTGGGCAACAAGTCAGCCTAATAATGGTGGAGAGGAGGACTGTGTTAATGTCAGAAGTGGAAAAGACAGTTGGTTTGATCGTCCATGTTCATCGTCTCATAAATGGATCTGCGAAAAAATTCCAGAAAACAACTGAATTCAGAAAGATGATCTATTCATAAATGTTTTGCGGTTTTATCTTTCATTACAATAATTATACTTCTGTATTTCTATTGTAGCCTAAAATGATTGTGTTTGGTTCCTAGGTATGATTTTTGTTTTTCTGTTCATATCTAAGTGGTTAAGTTTTGGGTTTCTGTTTGATTTTTATTCTACTGTTTGAACTTTTGTTTTTGTTCTTTTGTCTTGTGATTTTTTTTATGACCATTATTATTAATGTTATTGAGGGATTCTGTTTTGACTTTATGGTTGTACTGCTGGTAAGTGTCAATTTCTTTCTTCTGTTTCAAGACTCGAGTCTAGGTTTACTTTCTGCAGTGTTTCTCATTCCCTCTATTATTCTTATTTCCTTTTGATTTAGTGTTTATATTTATATCTCTATTATATCATTTTCCTTGTTTACTGCTTTACTTTGAAATGTCTGTTTCTGATCTGCATTAGTTTTAATTCCTGCACCTATTTTTCCCTGCTTTGAACATTATTTTCATCTATGTTATTACTTTTACAAGGGTCTCGTTTCTCTCCTGTTTGTCACTCCCAGATCAGTCTTCTCTCCGTCTTAGTCCTCATCAGTTTGTTTACACTCCCTGATTACATTTTAATTGTCAAAAAATGCCTCCTACATTCTTTTTGTATCACTGTTTCTTGATTTCAGTGAAAAGCATGTGGTAAAGGAAAGGTATGAAGTAGAATTAAAGTGTGGTGGTCAGTCTGTGCGATGCCTGCTAAATTAAAACTGAAACATACTGAAACAAAATGTCAATCTTACTAAATACAAACTGTTCTTTTTGCGTTATTCCATAAAGGGCATTTTAATGAAGACTACTAGATAAAAGGTTCAAGGAATATTTAGGATTTCTGTTACCAAAATAAAATTCCCTGCAGTCATCATTTACCAAAAAAAGAAGTAAAAAATAATTTATGATAATCCTAAAGGATGGTAGCAGACATGCAAACTGAGCCACTGTAAACCTTAAATACACTTTGATTTCTTAATATAGCTCATAATATTAACTTTATGTTCTATCTTCTCCACATAAAGCAACACCTAGGGATGGGAACTTAAATTTTTAAAAGTAATGTAGTACGTTTCTTAACTCCTACCCGGAGAAAAAAATTTATTACACTACTTGTTACATTACTTTAGTGGCTTGTTCCCTTGTTGCCCCTTGTGTTTATGTCAATATCAATTCAACTGTGTGGCAAACGGGTCATCCACTTGAGGCAGAGGATAGGTGTGGAGCTAAGAGGCTTGATTTACTGTCAGTTTGTAATCACCACATATACACACCCCTCTGTCCATCTTCAACACTGATACAACACAGTCCGAGAACTCTATTGGCTCAATGACCCCTAACTGTTGTAGTCTCTCCAACTCTGCTTCTACCTTGGCCTTCGTGGCGTATTGTACAGTGCATGGTTTGAAAAAGCGTGGCCAGGCAAAAGGGTCCACACACAGCTTCACGGTGGTGCCCTAGAGGGTGCCCAATTCATTCTTGAAAACATCTGCATACTTTCCCAGTAATTCTGCTATTACAGATAAATACCTGATTTCCCTCCAGTTCAGGTGGATTTTCTGCAGAAGGCCCCTCCCCTTTTACCAACAGTACCATTGCTACAGTTTCTTGACCCTGATATGCCACATGCACCTCTATAGGCGCCAAGCAGGGGAATGCATTCACCCGTGTACTGTCTCAGGCTTATGTCAATTGCTTGGCGAGCTGGCGGCCTGAGTGCCACAAGCTGTGGTAGGTGGCTTGGCTGATCATGGAAGCTGAGGCCCCCGTATCCACCTCCATTTGCAGCTGGATAGTGGCATAGATGGGCTCTGCATGGCACGTATTAAAGCCAACCATATTTAACATGTTTCAACACACTCATCCTTCCCAGGTGCTATGCTCTGAGCAAAAACTCAAAACTGTCTGCGTTCGGCTTTTATCCTCGTCACCAAAAAGATGTTATAACCTCAGAAAAATAATGCTCGGAAACTCAGGTGCCACTTTTGGGACGTTTACTGATCAGTTAAAATGATCAATATCCACAAATGAAATTTGTAAATGAATAATACTAGATGAACACAAAAGCTAAACTTTAGCTTAATTTTTCTATCTGTCCTTCTCACATCTCCAAGGGTTGTTAATGATATTTCTAGCTTATTTCAGGACTTATAAATGTGTTAGATAAAATGTAAAATATTATAGAAACAAACTAACAGTGATCTCCCTTCCGGAAGTTTTTATAATTAATAAAAGGTTTGGTGAATAAATGGTTTTGTAAAAGTAATCTACTGAGTTCCGGTGTCATCTCTGGAGGCCCGACGAATAAAAAGAACCAGGGTGAAACTGCTTTTGCGGCATTGTACACGTTGTCATTACCATGTCTTCACTCCACATCGGCCACACCGCTTTGCTAGCTAAAACACCGGTATCAGCACATAAGGGCGCTGTCATAGTCTGTCAACAACATTGATTAAATGCATATATACAGCATTCTCCGGTCACTCACAGACTCACACTGCAAAACAGCATAGAATGAACTGTTATGTACTTATTATAATTTCAATTCAGGCTGGATTTTTTTGTGCACAGCACAGATTTTCTGTGTGCGTAGACTGTGTCAGCAGCGCAGTGTTGCTAACTTCTTTTAAAGGAAAATTGCTATTTGCTGTCCTAAAAGTCGCTGGAAGTCGCTGAATGACGTCATCGCCTAATTTGCGTAATTGGGGATGCTTATGTAATTCTAACCCAGGCTGAGAGAGAAATAACATCAGACATAAATTCAGTAAGAAAACATGCTAAATGCATTTTAGAATATATTTAGAAGTACAAATTACATTTCTTTTAGCAATTATTGTTTTTGTTTTTTTTTAATGTCACAACCCTCCTCCTTTGTCTGGGCGAAAGTGACCCGAAATAGGCAGTCTGACAGTGTTACTTTTTTTGTATGTTTCTTTTTTAGTAGTTTTAAACCTTGTGATCCACAAAAAATAACAGTAAAAGAAGAATATTTTTAACAATAATGTTGTTGTTGTTACTCTACATTAACAATCTAAATGCACAAAAAAGAGACAAAAAGCTGAGACAAAAACATTATCAGTCTGCTGGTCGGATGCACAACATGAAGTTAAGGCTCTGTATGGAAATCCGATTTCTAAGTTTACAATGTATATTTACCATGGCTTTGCACATGCACGATTTATATGCAGTTTGGAAGTATAGGATTGAACATCTCCTGCTCTGAGAGCAGCTGGTGGCGACTGCTGTGTGGGCACTATACACCACCTGTGAGCGCTTTGGCACGGCAGCACCCGCTGCTTGTTGACGTTAAGAGCGATGTCAGAATAAAGCTGTGATTTTCAGCCAAACTGTATTTGTCGTTGCATCACTGCCTCTTCCTTATGGTGGTTCATGTTGGAAAGTCTCATTACCTCACCAATATCAATGCAGAACTCAGACAGTTCCATCTATGCCAGGCCTGGCCCATATCTGGATGACATGTGAACAATGCCTTAAATGTTCTATGTGATAGCATGCGATATCAAGCTCGATTGTGTTTCGGGTGTTGTGGCCCAGGCTCATAGAGAACACTTGTGGCCCGGATCTGGCACTTCTGACTGACTGGTGTCATGGCAGAGTGTATGTCAGCCAGATGTGGGCCAGGTCTGGCAATGATGGCACTAATTATGTTCCTATTTTAGTTAGAAGACCCAAATGCCATTTTTGCAATACTATACTGCAATGGTAGCCAACATTTCAAATACAGTGCTGACAGATTTGTGAGTGTACACTTTATTGAAAAGTTAGAAAGGGGTTACTCGGTGGCTTTAGCTCAGGAGGTAGAGCAGGTTATCTACTGCTCGGAATGTTAGTGGTTTGATCCCTTGCTCCTCCAGTCTGTGTGTCCAGAGTGTAAATGCTTATGAATGTGGTTAGAAAGCACTCAGCTTAGAGAGATTGCATGAATGTGGCATGTTGTATAGAGCACCTTGATAAATCCGGGAGTGTAGAAAAGTGCTATATAAGGGCTATCACGATTTTACTTTTGCACTACTATTTCCCGGCACACGTTGTTATTACATGGCTTGAATAAGGTGCACATTAGGCTGACATCTGGGCCAGCGCAGGGCCAGCAGTGTGGCTGCAACTGGTCCGTGGCTGCACACAACTTACACATTGACCACATACCGCGAAGAATGACGGCCCTTCGGTCAGCCTGATCTGGTTTGCCAGAGGTAATCCACACATGGGCCAGCACAGGACCACCAGTGTGTCTGCAACTGTCCTTGTGCTGGCCCATTTGTGTGCCACCTCTGGCAAACCGGATCTGGGCCACCTAATGGCCGTCATTCTCTGCAGTATGTGGGCCATGTGTAAGCACATTGTGTGGGCCAAATCATGGCCATACCAATTTTGCTTATTTTTATTTTACATGAAATAAAAATACAAATTAATTAGAAAAAACTAATTTAGCTAACACCTGGGCCTTTCTGTGAATGTACACATAACTTATTGAAACCTTAAGTCTGCTGAGATAAACATTTTTATGTCAGCCAGCTAATGACGGGACAATCAGAAACATGATGTGTAGAGGCAAAAAAAACAACAAAACGTAAAAACTCAGAAGGGAGCAGAAGATGAATGTGATGTACACACTGGGTCTCCACCTTAATGTGTTATGTGTCAGTTTTCAGGTTCCTGTTAGTTTATTGTACTGGAGGAAAAAATATTCACTTAATTGTGAGAAATGTGTCAAAGAAATTAAGAATTTTCTTCAAAACTAGTAAAAACAGCACATCCTGAATTCTGGTTAAAAACTAAATAAAATATTTTTTTGGATGTTGATGTTGATGGCTACAATCATCAAGGATAACACTTGGATTGGTTTGACTGACAGTGGAGTGGAGGGACAGTCGAAATGGCTGGATGAAACTCCACCGACTCTGGCGTAAGTCTTTACTTTGGTTCAGTTTATTACTTTTACTGAATTCTAGCAGATGTTTTCTCATGAACATGTCAGTGGGTTGAGCCAAAATAAGAGCACTGCATGGTGAAGAAGACTATGTGAATATAAGAGCTGAAGACCAGAGGACTTGGAATGATATTTCATGTACACTTTCTCTGAAATGGATCTGTAAAAAAAATACCATAACATCATTTTACATCGAGACCATATATTTTTATATGCTTTGAAGTTTTAGCTATGATTGTTATTCTATTCTGCATTTCATTTTAATGTTGTATTCGTTCTCACTGCGTATAAATAAGTGCAACTTTCAACAGAGAAAGTAAGAGTATGAGAAAATATATTTTAAAATAATGTTGATGAACTCCTGCTTCGCTTTTAAACTGAAAATTTTTAAATCTGATGTTGTTTGGGGGTTTTTTTTATAACAATGTCCACAATCTAGCGCCTCTTGAACAGTTTATAATGACAAAAGCTTCCACTAAAGGGTGCTGTTGTGTTAAATGTTAGTGAACACCAGTCGGGGAATGTTTGTTTTTTTTCACTCTGTTATTTTTGATTTTTGTTGCACTTCTCATATCAGGAACATCATTCTCAAGTCTCCACTCTTAAAAACGTTGAGGCCTTTCACATGACATAACACCAAGTCACTTGTGAAAAAGATGCTAAAACAATCAAAACCATGTCACTCACATGTCAGGACATAAAGTCAGTCAACAGTCACTTTGAATCTGTGATCAAAGAATTAAAAACCTTTCACCATCATTTTAAGACTTAGACACCAAATGCTTTCATAGTTAAATCAAAACGCTACTGACTGGTAGGAGTACTGCAAAAAAACGTAGCTCTAATGTAGAGCAAAAAAAATCAGGCATAAAAATGTAATGTGCATTTATTTTCAATTCAATTTCTGAAACAACCAAAAGAGATATGGTTTGCCTCATACGTTTTTACAAAGGCACGCACAATAAAAACCCCATCCTCCTCTCCTCAACCCCAATCGAGCGAGGTAGAGGTCCTTCCCTCTCTGAGCCTGGTTCTGACTGAGGTTCTTCCTGTTAAAAGGAAGTTTTTGACTTGCATATAGGGGGTTATTTGATTGTTGGGGTTTTCTTTATATTGTAGGGTCTTTACATTACAATTTAAAGCATGTTGAGACAACTGTTTTTGCTATTTGACACTTGAAGAGTATTTCAAGCTTTTTAATATGTTAAAATGTGTTAAATAAAAGTTAAAATAATATAGAAACAGGCTTGGTAATAAGAGCCCAGAGAGGTGTCAATTTGGGGCTGACCCCTCCCCCTCGTGAGCTCTCTGTGTGACTGAAACAAAGGGACAGGACCCCTCCCCTCAGTGGAAGGAGGACTGGAGGAGTGGGGGTCGTAATGTTTGTGATCTGTTGGTGCGTCTGTTTTGTAACTTGTTTGAAGTTGTTTGTACTGTGAGAATTATGGTTTGGGAATTGTGCTCTGGAGGGAGATGGGCGACGTTTATGACCGGCAGGAAGTCACGAAGGCAGAGAGACACGCACAGATAAGTACAGATAAACAAAGGTTACTTCACATTAGCGCAGGCTAGCGCATCCACACATTCACGTGCACGAGCTTACACAGACACATGGGCGCGCATGTAGGCACTCACGTGCAGGCACACACACATATACTGGGAAGCTTTGGGGGTTTTACAACAGGTCACATGGGTTTTATGATA
>VUQR01033372.1:0-11065 GCA_015108515.1 Hemichromis elongatus
AAGTATCAGCTAGAAGAAAGACAGAGAAATAAAACGCAAGAGAAACAGCCGTTTTACAAAAGATATATATATATATATATATATATATATATACACACACACACACATATACATATATATATATATATATATATATATATATATATACACATATATATATGTATATATACACACACACACCACGCTAGACACCCATCCAAAAATGACCGATCACAGATTTTAGTAACAGACCATGAAGCTAGCTTGTCATGGTCTACTGGACCTCCTGTGTAAAAACTGATGAGGAAATAGCATCCTACTAAAGACATAAATACCAGAATGTCAGATTTCCTGCTTTTAAAATCAGATTTTAAAAAAATGAGGTTATTGTAATTAGCCCAAAAATATTATACATGGTGTCTAACCAGATGCTTACTCTGAAAAACATTACCTTGGCCTCCAGTAACACTGTGAGGATATTGAAGTCATTTTTGCCAAGGATATGTCCTTCAATGTACATTAAACAAATGTGTAGGACTGTTTTCTTCTTTGCGCAACATCTCTAAAATTAGGAATCCTGTCTCAGAGTGACACTGAAAAACTAGTTCATGCATTTATCACTTCAGCAGTTGCTGCTCTACTGTAATTTCTTATCAGGATGTCCTAAAAACTCCCTGAAAAGCCTTCAGTTGATACAAAAATGCTGCGGCAAGAGGATTGACAGGGTCTAGAAAGGGCGAGCATGTTTCTCACATACTGGTTTCTCTATATTGGCTCCCTGTTAAAACTAAAAACAAATTTAATTTTTTGAACGGCTGCTGTCTATCATACATGAAGCGACCAGTGTTCGTACAACCCATAACTTTACTTTGAGTTAAGGAGATAAAAATATAAAGTCCATCACAGTCCATGCATCCATCTGAAAGCACGCTTCTCCCACACTCTGCAGAGGGCAGTGGCGCATACATGTGACTCCACAAAACATTAACTTAGGCTGCCTTAA
Source organism: Hemichromis elongatus (assembly GCA_015108515.1). Classification (NCBI taxonomy): domain Eukaryota; kingdom Metazoa; phylum Chordata; class Actinopteri; order Cichliformes; family Cichlidae; genus Hemichromis; species Hemichromis elongatus. The sequence continues at coordinate 983 of VUQR01033372.1, forward strand.
AGGACACCACACAACTAAAACTGTTACAAGCTGATAGGAAAAGGTACAGGAAAGTGTACATCTGACAGTTCTGGGTTTAGTGAAAAACAGATTGTTATCTGGTGTCCTATTATAACTCTAACTTGACATTTGGTGTTTTATTAGGGGTTAGGGGCATATCTAATTTCTCATGGTAATATACAAAAGGTTTTTTGAAACTATAGAGGCAGTGCCATAAGAGCTCGAGTAGGGAGGCAGCTTAGTTAAGCACAGAGGACAAAGGAAGAGGATCAGGGACGTAACAGCGAAGGCCTAACCTGAAAAACTAGACAGACACACCTCACAGTCCTTACACCCTGTGCTTTCATGTTTATTATAGAACCATTCTGGTTACATTAAAATTTTCCCAGCATGACTTGATGACTTACTGAGAAACTCTGCATGTGGTTGGTTTATCCCATGCACGAAACACAGTCACACTCACATGAGTCATTGCACATCATTGTATTCATTTATCATTTTGTTTTATTTATTTATTTATTTATTTTTTCATATTTTAGTCTTATGTCTTTCCAAAGACTCAGTGGACTTTTTGACAGCAAGAAAACCCCCTTTCTTTAACTTGGTCACTCATTTAACAGTAAACGTCTAAAAGCATGTCCATACAGGAAGAAGTTCACTTTTTGCAGATTGTTTTGACGGGTAGTCACTAGCAGACATTCCAGACTTTGGCTGCCTAGATGACTTTCTAATGTGTTTACCATCCTGTTATACATCAGTGAAATGTGTTTTTTTACTCCTATTAGTTTTCTTTCTTAATTGTTTTTCATGCAGAATTCACAAAAATAGATATTTATGATAGACATTAACTGATTTTTTTTAGACACTTTCGTTTTCTGGGACCATGACTCATACAGACACACCTGTTTTCAAATAAAAGAAAACACCACGCCTTCTCTGTCTGTGACTGTGTCATTTGCATAGGTATTTGGCTATACAGAGTGAAGCATTCTTGAGTGAATGAGTACGCAACCTACGCAAATGTATATGTGTGCAGTCTTCCAAAAATCTGCAGTGGATGCAGTGGAATATTTTCATTGTTTTAACACGAGGCTTCACTTTAGCTTTTTGTGTGTTATAACTATTGTCTTCTCTGGAACTCAGAGAGGGACCAACCACAGCACAAGCATAAGTAGCCTCCCAGCCTGTTGTTTGTGGTACTATCCCTTGATGACAGTAAACACCTTTTCACTAACTGGTAGGTGGAACCCTTTAAAACCCAGCCAACTGAAGCACCATTTTCTCAACCAGTCCAAAACACATGTCCAGAAATCATAGGACATATGTTCACATATGTCCACTTCAACCAGCCCCTGAACAGAACAGAACAATTCACTGCCAGAATCCTACATGCATACTTATAATTGCCTCAGCCAGCTAACACGCAAATAATGATCTAACCTGGTACAAGTTTTAAGTTTTATTGTCAAGTACAGATAAACAGTGTAGCCACATTTATCCATAACAAAATTCTTTGGCTCGTGCTCCTCAGCTTTACATGCATATACTGTGCAGTTATATTAAGAAGAAAATAACAGAAATTACCAGTGGGTAATAATAATTATAATAACAATGACAAGTAGGAAAGGAGAGAAAAACAGTATTAAATATTAGAGAATTTTAGACAGTTGGTCTTTACAAGTTTGTGCAAGAATATTTACAGAAGTACAAAAACTGTACTAATCTAATGCCATTTAAAGTGGCATTAGATGAAGTGGCAGTGTGCAGAAGTCCTGTAATTGTAGTGAGTGTGTAGTGGTGTGTATGGAATGTCAGCAGTTCAAAAGTCTGATGGCTTGTGGGTAGAAACTCTCTGTGTCTGGTAGTGCGGGTCGGAATGCGCCTGCTGGACGGCAGGAGTGTGAAAATCTGTGGCTGGGATCAGAGAGGATCCGGTGGGTCTTCTTCGTGCAGCGCTGTCTGTAGAGATCCTGCCTTACCAGGTGGTGATGCAGCCAGTCAGAAAACTTTCAATGGTGCATCGGTAGAAGTTTGTTAGTATTCTAAGGTTCGTGCTGAATCTCCTCAGAAGAAGAGCCGCTGTCTTGCTGCTTTTGTGACCACACCAACATGGTGTGACCAGCACAGATCCTCGCTGATGTTGATGCCCAGGAATCTGAAGCAGCTGACTCTCTCCACCTCTTCTCCTTCGATGTTGATGGGGGTGCGGCCTCCTCTCTGCAGTCTCCTGTAATCCACAATGAGCTCCTTGGTTTTGCTGATGGTAAACAGCAGGTTGTTGTCGCGGCACCATGATGTCAGGGCTCTCACCTCTGCCCTGTATGCCGCCTTGTCTCCATTAGAAATGCAGCCAATGATGGTGGTGTCATCTGCAAATGTGATGATGGTGTTGGAGCTGTGTGTTGTTGTACAGTCGTGGGTGAACAGGGTGTACAACTGGGGGCTGAGCACACATCCCTGGGGGGCACCTGTGTTGAGTGTGAGTGTGGATGAGGTGTTGCTGCCGATCCAAACCACCTAGGGTCTGTCTGTCAGGAAGTCCAGAATCCAGCTGCACAGGGAGAAGTTGATTTTCTGGTCACTGAGTTTCATTACAAGTCTAGTCCTACTATGGTAGGATAGTGTTGAAGGCAGAGCTAGAGTCTATGAACAACATCCTCACATATGTGTTTTTCTGGTCCAGGTGAGAGAGGGTGCAACTGCTATTGCATTGTCTGTAGATCTGTTAGGCAAAGGACGAAGAAAGTGTGTGTGGTTGTTGGTGTCGTGGCAGGTGAGTAAACAGACTCAGATGCGGACCTTTCGCTTGAGTAACTACCAGGCTTGGTGGAATACTCCAGCGCTGACCGTCACTCAACCCCGCCATTAAGTAGTCCCAAGGAATGATTAGAAACAGCTGGAACGCCCGAATCAGCTGCCTGTGTGACGGCTCTCACAAGGAGGTCAGCCGGGTCGGAGGTCGCTCAGCATTCGCCATCAGAAAGAGCGACTCCCGTTAACAGATCCAAGAGCGGAGAGAAAGGAGAGCACAGGAGGAGAACAAAACACCACAAATAAACACTGGCAGGTCGGCTGGCAGGGACCGCCAGACCGTGACAGTTGGTGTAGGGCTCTAGACTAACTTTTTGACGTGGTTGTACTGGTGCGCCGAACTATTTTTCTTAGGTGCACCAGCACAAAATTTAGGTGCAACCAAATTTTTCAACTGCATCACTTAACCCCACTGTTATTTATGTTTACTTTTTGTTTTTGAAAATTGCTGTCCACACAGACAATATTCGATTTGATTCAATTTTTACTCAGTTAGAAATGTTATAATTCTGATCATTTATCAGTACTGACACTTGTGAGGTTTCATCAGAGCTGTGAGCATCGAAGCAGATGCCTTTGTGTCAAAGTAACTGAGGATAAAACAGAAAAACATGAAGGAGATTTTTCTGGTCTAGGTTTTTATAGCAGATAACCTTAAAAATATTCTGCAATAGAACAAAAACTGAAGAAAACCATGAATCAACATATAAACATTACCTGATGCTGCTAAACTGAAGCAGAGCAAAGTTAGAGATGTTTGATTAGAGACACAGCTAATTGTTTTGCAATTTGGCATAATTTTTAAAAGTTTACATTTTTTTCAATGTTGGGGAAAAAAACAGGGGCCGACAGCCCTGTACACGACTTGCGCATAATTAGCGAACGCATGATGCAGAAAACACAGATTTAAGATGGGAAACTGTTCTTGTACACTGAAAGAGAGAGAGAGAGAGAGATGTGCACTAAGTTTTTATCGTGGTGGAAGCAAAACAGCACAAGTAATGACGATGTTTATTGAAGCCTAGTTTTAATCTTATTTTGGCTGGTGGTTCAGCACATTTTGGTTGGAGAAAGACAAATCCTGCAGCATCAAAAACTAGCGCAAAAAAAAGGTAAACACAGAGTGCAGACCCGCTGACGCATCAGAAGCTGTGAGCTGTCAGCTTTCTTACCCGACAGCGTGTCCGTGTACGTGCCGTCGGGTAAGAAGGCCGACATCTCACTACGTCCTGTCGGCGCTCTGTGTTTACGTCTTTGTGCGGAATCCGTTTACCTGCTCTCATTTACTGTTTAAGCTGTTTGGTTTAACCAGCTATAACCTGAGATTGTGGCGTTTCTGGTAAAATAAATTTTTATTTAAAAGTCGAACCCGGATTAATGAATTTATATCGCTTTTTTCAAGCTCACCTCTATCCACCTGTACTTTCAAACATACACACGTGAACGACTACAAGAATATCTGGATCATGGCCAATAAGAGAGGTCCGATTGATTTAGACCACGATATGGGCATAATGTGTGTCTGTTGTTGACCACACGGGCTGGTCACACCGCTGCAACCAAGACTTTTTTTTTTGTCGCACCATTAAGAAATTTGTTCGCAAATGCCAGCAAATTGGTTGAACTCTACCGACCTCACCTGTGGTGCCAGACATGCTCATCTGAGTATTTCTGAATAAAACTTCCTGGAACAGGACGTGAGAACACTGAATCTGGTTGACTGGCCCCTCCCTGTGTTTTGGTGTTTTGACAACAACAATCTACCCATGTAAAAAACACTTCTTCAGCTTTTTCTCCTAGCTAAACCAACTCAAATTGCCAACGGCATTAGCTAACCTAATGCCGAAACCTGGCATTGAAAACTGGTTTTGTAGCATGATGACTCATAAAAACACACCTGTTTTGAAGTGGAAAAGCACCACACCTTTCCTGACTATGATATTCTGGGACTGTTCCAAACACTTAAGTTGATTATGCAGTTCCACAGAATTACTCTCCGTTCCTCTCAGTTGCTTTTTCCATTAGAGAAATATCAGAAGTAGAAAATTAGCATGTTCCTGTATGGGTTCTGCTCACTCACACAGTCCAAAGTCATGTCTTAAGGCATGTCTTAAGTTAATTGCTGATTACAAATTAGCTAAACATATGAGTTAGATGAAGAAGTAGAAATATATACAAAGAAGTCCTATCTGAATGTATCATTAAAATCTGGTTCGTAGTCTCGAGTGCTTATTAAGACTAGAAAAACGCTATATAAAAAGTTCTATTAGCTGAGCTATGGATGGTGCTATACATTGTGTGAACATATCAGCACACCTCTTCCTGTTGCAAGAAGCCAGGAGGTTATCTTCAGGCACCACAAACAAACCATATAAGATAGATAACATATGTCAACATATGACAGTAGGCTTAAAACAAAAAAAAAAAAGGTTAACAAGGCTCACACTCAAAAAAGGCCACTATACACTAACAGAAGAAATCCAAATCATGAGAGGGGAATACTCATGGCAGCTTATAAGGACATATATCTGAATGCACAAAAAGTAAATACCTAAAAAAAAGACAAAAAAAACCCAACTCTAACCAGAAACTGTGACATACATTTTTAGACTATATCACTTCTCTGGGTGTGGCACACAATATCAAACCCAACAGTGAGCACTGTTGTACTCTGCGTAATATTTTCATCTAACAAAATCAGGGTTGCATTAAAATCATGTATGTTGTTCAAATCTTTTTGACATATTCTTTTATTTAGATCTCGATAAACAATAACGACTTGGTAATAGAGCAAGTCATCTACTGATTGCAAGGTTGGTGGTTCAGTCCCTGGCTGCTCCACCCATGATGGGTCAATCGAAGTATGCATGTGTGGGAATGTTAGAGGACATAGAGCATAGATAAAAGTGCTTTTGCGAATGAGGCAAATTGTAGAAAATGCTTGTGTGCTCAGGAAGTGTAGAAAAGTGCTACTGAACCAGACCATTTACCATCTATTTAAAAACAAATAGTTCACAGTATGGACAGTCCATATCTTTAGAGTGGGTATTATTTTCAAAAAGAATTTCACATTTTGACGGACAAGCCCATAGGGGAAAAAAAAACTCTTTTAAACTTCAATGGAAAAGTCTAAGAAAGTGTGTAGTGAATTAAATCTGCTTTCTTTCGGAAGGGTCTGACTTCTGTTGCAAATAATAATAATTTTTTTTTAAAAAATCAGATTTTATAGAACCTCAGTCAACACTTTCTAAGTTCACTGTATTGATATATTACCAAAAACAACATATACATAATACATAAATACATACAAATAGTAAACTGTGGTCCAAGTCAAAATTAAATCAATAAAACCCCAAGACATGCTTTAGGTATCAGGGTACCTGGATCATTTACCCAATGTTTTCTTTTTATACAATTTTGAGTCTTGATTATTCATTATTTTGCATATTTCTTATATTTCCTAGTACAATTTGCTTCCACTCTTGATTTTATCAGTATTTTCAGTATTTCTAGATTACGTCTCCCAGTTAAGTCAATCTCTATGTTTGCTTCTCTCGCCCTTATTGTCTGTCTCCCTCCGTTCAGTGTCACAATCTCCCTCTCAAACTTCACCAGCTCCAGTTTCAGATCAGCATTCAGCAGATGTAGAATTACATCTATTGATCTCTGATAACTGACCAATCGTTTTGGAAAATAGCGTCATCATTTCTGAACGATCCCTCAGTCTTGTGATAGTAATATGGTCTGAAAGTGTCGACTATATCAATGTCATATGTGTAAGGCCTATTTGTAAGTCTGTTAACTTACACATAGGCCAAAAATAATTGCTCTTTTCTGTTCTTAACCAAAGCACACAAACATTCGAACAGGTAAGTGTTGAGGTAAGTGAATCCAGATAAAGCTGGCAGTAAAGTTACCTTGAATATGGTAAATGCACTTCATATTACAGGGCCCTGGCTTGGCCTTTATTTCACACACCTACACAGGCGTCTTAACATGAACTATCATGTAAAAGATCGGCTATCTAAATTCCACTTGAATTTGTTGCTACCTACATCAAAGCTGTGTGCGTGCCTGTGTGTGTGTGTCTTTGAATAGTTGTGTTAGAGAGGGAGAAAGAGTCCCTCCTCCCTTGATAAGCAGGGCTCTGTGATAAGCCACCTCAACTCGTTTCAACTGACACATTCAGGAAGCATAGCCTCTCGGACTGTCAGTTCACTTGATCGGATAACTTTCATTTCAAGTTTTCCCCGATCATGATTCGGGCTTCTTTTCCCGTGTTTGTGTTGCTGGTGTTTGGGGTGAGTTTAGCACTTTATTTTATTTTAAAAGAAAAGAAGAAGAAGACAAAAAGAAAAGGCTATTTCACCATTTAACCAAACTGTTTTTTTAAAGGCCTTTGTTTACTTTCTGTTATCTGCATTCTGGAAGACGCTTCAGCAAATGAGCTGTTGCTGTTATTTAGAAAGATGACATATTTTTCTCATCCAACTTGCTGATACTAGTTATAATTAGGTATAAGTAAAAAGGTTTAGCTGTCATTGCATCTTTTACTTTGAAGTGTGAGGCCACTCCCTTCTCTGGAAGCTTGAAGTATTTCATACTTCTGAAATGTTTCTCTATATGGAGTGATTGGGTGTGTTTCTCCTGTGATCCCAAAACTTTTTCAACAGAAAGTTGTTTACATGCTTACGTTAGATTAACTGGTGATTCTAATTTGGATTAGATTAATTTAGATTAATGAGAGTTATGCCATACAGAGGTGTATGTGATGAAGTGGTACGATCCGATATGTGCTGGTGTTGTTCCTATTTTTTACTCAATGTCATTGGTCAATTGTGATGCTGACGATATAGTTTTTAAATACTGTCACTAGTAAGCCAACATTAATAACATAAAAATGCAATGATGATCTTGAACTAGCGTTGTTTTTATATTACAAGAACAACACAAAGACAAGGATATCAGATACACTTGAAATTTTTTTTTGTTGTTGTTATTTTTCTTCTAATTTTGGTTTCGTTATCATTTTGATGTCTGTTCCAGTTTCCTTGTCTGTCTCTCTGTTTAACCATGTGTGTTTTCTATAAAGTAATTAGCAAAATAATAACAAAAGTAATTACATTTCTATTACTTTAATGTTTATAATTTATTTATACCCATATTGTTAATTGTGTAGTTTTGCACATATTGGAGGCAATACAAGTGATACACCTTCAGTGGTAAAGATATAGAAATGGTAAAGTTAGGAATCCTGAACTATCCTAATTATACTCAGTAAGGTAGGATTTAACCCGCATCCAGTTAAGGCTAGAGAGTCCGGGGGGGGTCTACATAAACATGCAATCAGAGTGGAGCTGTATAGCAAGAAGGGCATAGAAGCCAAACTCAGTCTTTGCAGTTTGATGTCAATAAAATACGGTAGTATGACTTTTTAAAGCCACAAAAACAAGCGAGGACAGATTCCGCAATCCAAGATTGTATTTTGAACTCAAGATTAATTGAAATCAGGATCAAAAAAACAGGGCAGAAGTCCTCTTTATCTTTTCAAAGTCTTTTTGTGCAAGGTTTTTCAACGTGTATCCTGACCAATAAAGAACAAGTCAGTGTAAACATGAGAACATTAAAAAACAATTTCAATATAAAACTGGGTCCTAATAGTGCTGGCACATATATATCGGTAGTATGTCATTAACAAATCTGAGGAGCTATAAGAACAAAGAAGAATGCGGCCAGTTTAAAAAAATATGTGCAGTGCATGTACAGCATCTTAAAGCTTTGTTTAAAGAAATAGGAAAAACTCAAGAAAAACCTGACGCAGGGATTAGGAGAAGAATCTGACACTTCATTTAATTTATCTACTGGTCACTGAAGCCTTTTTCTGAAATGGTCTTAGTGAAAGGGTAGCTGTTAACAAGTCATCCTTGAAATAGGGAAACATGAAGAAAAGGCTCAGGTATTCCAAGTTACACAAGGAATTAAGTAAATATCAGTACTACCAGGTCTTATGGAATGATGAATCCAAATTTAAAAATTGTGTTTCAAACTGTTGTATGTACAGAAGAGGTCAGGAGAGAAGCAGAACAGTGAGTGTGTGCTGATAGGGTTAAACATGGTGGAAGCTCTTGTCAAAATTGATGGAATTATGAAAACAGACCAGAAGTACAGTCAGGACAATTATACAAATACACTGTCAGTACAGTAAAATGATACATGAATAGAAAAACACACAATGAATAATGAAATAGTTGCCAGAGAATTCAACTTTTTTTTAGAAAATGGGGAGTTTATTGAACCATCTGACAAACTGACTTAATTTTTTTTAAAGATATTATGTAAGAACAGTGAAGTTTTTTTGTTTTGTTTTTAAATAACTCTTTCTTCCAAGATCTCCCATGTAAGGATATTTAACATGGCACCATTTAATTGTATGTAGATTTTCAGTTAAGTAAGACTTCATGCTGACGTAGTAACATCTGTTGTGTTTTAGCTCCAAGCTCTTGCTATAAAGAGTCACAACTCTGGATACAGTTTGGTAAGAAAAAGAAGAGAATGGGTTCTCCCTCCAAAGCCTCTTATGGAAAATGCAGATTACACTAAAGAAAAGGCGATTGCTAAGGTAAGTCACTGATACTTAATTTTACTTTAATTCTGTCTGCTAACTATTAAGCATAAACACCTGTCATAAACAAAACCTACCCTGGCAATGTTTAACCATGACTTTTTAGTGCTACCAAGATGGTTTTTCTTCAGATATCGCCTAACCTTTTCAGAAACCACTGGGCAATCAGTTCTCTGAAAAATAGCATTAGCATTCCTAGGTGCTGGCTCAAAATAGGGATCCTACTGGATCTGGGTGTGTCAATCATAAGAGGGCTTTCATGAAATTCATGAAGTCCTATTGTTTGTGAAGGGATTCGTGATTTCAAATGTATTTCAATCAATCAATCAATCAATCAAAGCTTTATTTGTCACATGCAAGTTGCCCCGCAGTGAAATGAATCCCCCCCCCGACCTTACATACACAACATAGACATCACATGGGGAGACAGACGGAGAGGGCAGTATTATGGAAGAACAGTGAAACGTACAATACAATGGGCAAGTCTAGGAGAGAAAAAAAGAGACCTCAGCTCATGTTGGGCTCCTACGGGGTGGGTAGGGGGTGAGAAGTAAGCCGAGGAGACACAGCCATCCTGCCCTGCAGCCGACAATCCAGCGCTGGCCCAGATCCGCCGTCTAGCTCGGCCTTGGAGATAAGCGTACGAAGGA
>VUQR01033375.1:0-17795 GCA_015108515.1 Hemichromis elongatus
ATCTCAGAACTGGATTATAGATGGCAGACAGTTGGTGTCGTAAACCACCGCCTCTGTTCAAAGATGGCCGTTCACAGTGGACATAGATGGCTTCTTTCACTCCTCTTTCAAACCATCTGTCTTCTCTGTCCAAAATGTGAACATTGGCATCCTCAAAAGAGTGACCTTTGTCCTTTAGATGCAGATGGACGGCAGAGTCTTGTCCCGTAGAGGTGGCTCTTCTATGCTGTGCCATGCGTTTATGCAGTGGCTGTTTGGTCTCTCCAATGTAGAGGTCTGGGCATTCCTCGCTACACTGTACAGCATACACCACGTTGTTGAGTTTGTGTTTGGGAGTTTTGTCTTTAGGATGAACCAGTTTTTGCCTGAGTGTGTTGCTGGGTCTCAAGACCTTCTTGTGCTAACCACTGTGCCAACATGCTGCCCTTTTAATCTAAATTTATAAAAATCAGATTCAAATTAAAAGTAATTTTATACTTAGATACTTAGCTCTCTGTTCCCAAACTCCAACCACTTTGTTTTGAATTTACGGTTCCCTTAGCAGATGATCATGGTAATTTAGTGGGATGGTAGACATTGCTTGCATTAAAGACATAAAAATTTTCTTGTAACTAAGCTTAAAAGTAAAGCTCCTCTCTTCTTTACAAGGGGTCAAAACCATATAAGTGATTTGTGTCTCCTCCCAGTCTGGGGATGTTTCAACGGTGTTGCTTCAGTTTATTCATTTCATCAAATCTCAGTGTTGCACAAGGTAGTGCAATACGTGCTTTTAAATATCCCCTCCCTGTATGAGGTCACACCAGAATCCAATTTAAAGTGGAGATACATGAAATGAGAGATGTAAGACACTGTGAAAAAGCAGTTTTCTTTTGATCGTAACATGCCCAACATCAGAAATACCAGAAGTGCCATTGTTCCTGCAGTAGCCAATACACCTTAGACCCATTAGGCCAGGGGTGCTCAATCCCAGTCCTCGAGAGCTACCATCCTGCAGCTTTTAGATGCACCCTCGTTCCGACACACCTGAATCAAATGAATGGCTTGGTATCAGGCCTTTGCCAAACTTGATGGCATGCTGAAGAGGTAATCAAACCATTTGATTCAGCTGTGTTGGAGCAGAGATGCATCTAAAAGCTGCAGGACGGTAGCTCTCGAGGACTGGGATTGAGCACCCCTGCATTAGGCCTAGCAATATAGAGACTACGTAATAGTCCTAAAACAACAGCATGATTTTCACATGAAAAGTGAAAGGAATGAATAACTGTCGATTCACTAAAGCAAATTAGTGCCCATTTGCATGAATTTGTGCTTGTCCAGTCTCACGTGCTGCGCATACACATTGATTTAGGTGCAGCAGATGGTTTTTAAGGGTTTTTTTTTCCTTCCGTTGTTGCCATAGCATCCGTGAGTCACCAGTAACACATCTACACCCCACCGCTATCACCATCACCCCCCCTCTCCAGTGACCTCAGCATGGCGAAACACTTAACACCTAAGCAGAGGCGCATTGTACCGACACTTGAGGCGTGGGCGTGGAGTACAGAGAAAGTCTGCAGATCTGCGATGTGTGAGAGGGAATTACACAGAGGATGAGGGAGAAAAGAGGTGCAGAGGTTAATGTTGCAGAGAGAAGATGAGAGCAAAAAAGAGAGGCTGGAGACAGCACTTGTGCAAGGATATTTACCAGCATGAGACAGGCACACAAGCAGACACACACACACACACACACATATAGAAGCACTTAGAGGAACACAGAAGGATGTTTCCTTTTCCTGAAACTATGTCTGCCCTTGTGTTACTATTGTGTTACAAAATGTTTTTGAAAAGTCTTTTTCAGTTTTTTAACTATGGCAAAAATGGAGCAAACGCAGAAGAAAATAAACAGTCTTAAGAAGTGATCTTATTATTATCCGATTTTCTCTTATCCAAACAGGGTCAAAAGTATACATGCACATGTTTTAATCTTTAAATATGTGGTACTGCAGGTTCTTCAATGTCTTTAACCTCCTTTTAGCCAAAGCTTATTACCTTCTCATTAGTGATCATGATTTACTACAACTGGTAGTTTCTCTTTGTCTGCATGATGAAGGATTTGTTTGACCAATAGTCATAACAATTGGGAAGCCAAGGATCTCAGTGAAGATCTAAGAAGGAGAACTGTGGATTTGTACAAATTGCCAAGGTCCCTTTGAGATATTTATAAACAACTAAAGATTTCAAAATAATCAGCTCAAGCAATTGTACACAAGAACAAATTAATTGGATTTAATAACACATTGCCAAGTTCTAGAAGAAGGTGTAAATTGTTACGTCTTCTTGCTACAAAATATAGACCTTTAACCTCAACTAAAATTTTAGCCGCCTATATGGACAAGCCAAATATCTTCTAAAAAAATGTTTTATAGTGAAATGAGACAAAGTTTGTTTCAAGTTGCCAATTGCCATGTACAGATAAACATTGTGGCCACATTTATCCATAATGAAATTCTTTGGCTCATGCTATTGAGCCATTTGAGCCACAATTAAAAGAGGAATGTTTGGAGGCGTAAAGATGAGGCTTATAAACCTAAGAGCACTACTAGCTACTAAGCATGGTGGTGGTAGCATTATGTTCTGGGGCTGTTTTGCTGCAAGTGATACTGGTACATTGGAGAATGCGAATGGAATAACGAAGGACGAGGACTACCTGCAAATTCTCAAATTAACAGCTATATGGTTGAAGCTTAGACACAACTGGATGTTCTAACAGGACGATGACCCCAGTCACATATCAAAACTGGCTTTGAAACTGATAAACCAGGCTAAATGGTGAGCTTCTAAATTAGCCTCCTCCAAAGTGCTGAGCTCAACCCTACTAAAGACTTGTGGGTTACACTAAAAACTTTGGGAAAACAACTAATTTAAATGAACTCCAGCAAGAATTATGCCATAAGCTTGTTGATGGCTACTAAAATCATCTGGTCAAGATGCAAATTGCTAAGAGTCATTTATCCAAATATTTGTGGGATTCTATGTATGTATTCGAGTGTGTATATATGGTCAAATATTGGATAAAATCCAAACTAACCAAGGAGATGTATGCTGTACAATCATTCCACACTGGAAAAAGAACCACCCTAATGAATAAATAATAAAATGTCTAAAATTTTCCAAGAGCTCAAGGAGGCATTTTTTTTATATTGCTAGCTGTCTAAATAAATTTATGAAAAATATACAACAGATAATACTATAAAGCAAATAAAACCAGATTATTTCATAAGCTGCATATATGACGTTCTCTTAAAAACTAAATGATCCATTAATTTGATTTAAACATATCAATTAATGCTGCTAATGATTATAGGTGGACCGACTGAAGATGGAGATGATTTTTTAAGTAAAATTACAAAATAAAAATAAATTTGGGGAATTTAAGAGCAGCTTGGTTCTACGAGTCAACAAAAGAAAGAAAGTTTTCCTGTGAAATACCTTGTAGCAAAAATTTCTTTATGAAATTATTATTCTCCGACATCAACGTGGAGGACTTCATGTCCACTTTTCTCTGCAACAATGCTTCAGTTTATCAAGCTTTGCTGACATTCTCTCTGGCAGCTCTCTTAAGGTTCTGCCACAGCATTTCATTTGAGGTCTGGATGTTAAATGGACCAGCTACTCTGCTACTCTGCTTGGGATCATTGCCCTGGTGCCTGACCCAGTTTGGACAGTTTGACTGATGACCTCACATTTGACTCCAGAATACTCTGGAAAACAGAAGAGTTCATAATCAAATTGTCTTTGGCAAAAGACATTGTTCCATAAGTCTTATGTTTAGATGCTGTCAGGTTGTTATGTTCTTTGTACAGAGAAGAGGTTTACTCCTGGAAACCTTTCCAAATGAGCCATACTTGTTCAGTCTTTTTTCCAGTTGTAATGTTATCAACTATATAATTTAACACGCTAGTGAGGCCTGTAGGGCTGGTCTGAGCTTGAGGGTTAGAGTTAGGGTTTGCTGGGACAGCCATTCCTCGGAAGATTGTGGTAATACACAACTGAATGTTTCAGACATTGCTTTAATAGGGGAGCTCGATCAGATAATCAAGTGCATTTTTGTCTGTAAAAATAAACCAAAACTTTCAATATAGCTGCAGTTATAGTATCTATGGTAGGCCAATATTGGCCAATAATTATTTCAGTCAAACGCTTCTGAAATTTTCCTAGAGCTCTGGGAGACATTTCTTGTGCATCTGACCAACTGTTTAAACATGAAAAATCCTTAGCTGGCAGTTATATGGAACAGAAAAAAGCCTCAAATTAACTCATTAGAAAAGTACAACTGTGATATTTTCTTTAAAAATTATAAAAATGGTCCATCAGTTATCAAAATAATTGCAACCTATTATGGTCACTATCACAGAAATAACTTGCAATCGTACATTGTATAATACACCTAGTAATCTACAATCATTTAACTGCTGACTTTTCAAAAAGTCAGTTTCCACTATTAAAAAAAAAACAATAAAAAAAAAACTGTGGCGCAAATTAATCTGCATGGTGACTGGGTCACCTGAAAATTAGTAATTTTGATTACCATAATTTTCGGGCTATAAGGCGCACTTTAATTTTCTCAAAAATCAAAAGTGTGCCTTATAATCCGGTGCGCCTTAATTATAATAAGTATACGTATTCTGGTTGTGCTCACAGTGTTCAAAAATCTGTCAAAAATGTTCTAGTACGACTTTGGTAAGCTATAAAGCCGCACCACTTGATGGATTGTCGGATCATTACAGCTACCGTAGTCAGGAGTCTTGCGGAGTAATCTGGGTCCAAACTCCACTCAGTGTTGCCAACTACTCAGTAAGAAAAATCACTATTGGCTGTCCTAAAAGTCACTATAAGTCGCTAAATGACGTCATCACTTAATTTACATAATTCGTCATGTTATTTAATTGTAACTTATGTAGGAGAGAGAAAGATGACATCGTGGAAGAGAAATGAACTGAGTAAAAAAACACCCTAATGTATTTAGAACTGACTGTGTTACAGTCAGAGCGAGAGCAGCAGCTTTGCTCAAACGCAATTTATTTGCAGTTTGGACGCATATGTGTCAATATTTCTTCCTCTGACAGCAGCTGGGGGCGACTGCTGCATGAGGACTATCCGCCACCTGTGAGCGCTTTGGCACAGACGAGGTGCCCACGGCAGTACCTGCTGCTTGTTGAGAGTAAGAGCAATGTGTGCTTTCAAGTCAAAAAGTCGTCATAAGTCTCCAATAATATCAGAAAAAGTCACCAGATTTGTAGCTAGTTGGGTTTTAGAAACGAAAAGTCACTAAGGGGGTCTGAAAACTCGCTAAATATAGCGACAAAGTCGCTAAGTCGGCAACAGTGACACGCTCCAGGTCCCAAAGTCAAACAAACACTACAGCATCACTGAGAGTTATAAACTGTCTAAATTCTTTCATCTTTAATAAAATGATTAGTGCTGGTTTACCAGGTGTAACAATTAAGTTTAATATCCAGGCATCCATGAAAACAGAATTTAACAGAGTTAGAAGTTAGCAGGAAGTTAGCTCGCTAGTTTCCAACTAAACATGATATACCATGTTCTGACTGAGATATTTAAAAAAAAAAACACACACACACACAAAAACAAAAAGGTACAGCTCTGCTATCACTTCCAACATAAACGAAGACAGAAAACTGAACAACAGTGACGTTTGTAGGGTTACTGAAGTTTGGCTAGCTGGTATATAATGATGTGCTATGTTATCGCTAGTGACACAGCTATGTTAGCACAACATAAACAAAGTAAAGCCAGAGGATGAACGCTAACATTTTTCCACTCAATAAACGTTAACATGAGGATTCCCGATGGTTAAGGACAAATGCAATCACATGGCAGGATGCTGTAAACAGACCAAACTTCAGTCAGGAGAAAAAAAACTAAAATAATCCATCCACAATACGAGGTTAGTCATTAATATACTCCAACAACTTGGGAATAGAGCAGCTGCGAGAGAATTCGACATCAAAGAATCAATAGTACGGAAGTGGTGGGAGCAAGAAAAATGACTTGAGTTAAGTTTGACTTATCTGACTGTTTTGTTTTGCTTAATGTGCCTTATAATCCAGTGCGCCTTATAGTCCCTGTATCTACTTTCCCTATTTCTGTTAAAAATCTCAGTTTTAAACACTGCAGGAAGATCACACTTGTCACCCTGATGTACTGTGCACTGTGCCATTTCTGCTTGGCAAAACTCACCAAAACTCCACAACAGAGCTGGAAAGTGCAAAGTTAGCAACACCCACAGAGCCACAACAGTGACAGTAATGGCAGGCTAAAGCAGACCAGAATTATCCTTTGCCGTTAACAATTTACCCTCGTTGCTACACAATCACACACCTGGTGAGTTAATGACACAAAGTCATTATCCTGTCACTGTGCAACTTTTTAAATTAGCGAGCACAATGTGAAACATCTCTTGTGATTGATTTTAAAAGAGAAAGACGCAAACTCTGTCATTTTTAAGATATTAAAAAAAAATTACTGCATTCTTCCTTACTCCAAATCCAATCTTTCCCTGTAACAAAGCTTTCTCTCTCGGCTCACGCTGTCCTCCCACCTTTTTCTGTCTGCCCACTTGCATTCTGAGAGGATCCTTCTCCCTGCCTGCCTGTCTTCCTTCTAACTACAGTTTAACTTCATTTTCTGCTAAGAGAATCCTTATCTCAGCCTGCATTTGGAGTGATATTTCATATTTCATCCTCTCTGTCTGTTTCCCTGTACTTTCTGTTCACTCTGCAGTTGTTCTAAGCCTGACAGCAGCCTTTCCTTGCCCACTTTTTTTTGTTCCTTCTCTACATCTTATCCCCTGTCCAACCAAATAAACGAATTTACCTAATTAATTTAATGCCAAATGCAACACAAATGAATGCTCAAACACTGATAGAATTTTATTGGCATGCAAGGTGCTGCATAATTAGGAGAACAGAGGCAATCCAATTAAGCAGCTGAAATAGTCACTGATCAGTAGCAGAGGTTTGTTAAACTGCTGATTGATTTTTTCACTTTAGGAAACACAGAGTAGTATAAATACTACTGTGCAGATGATGTTTGAGAAAAAAAACCCAGTTACAACAATGTTATGAATGCATGTGGAAAAGTCATCACCAAATAAACAATATGCTAGTATGTCTTTAATATTTCCAGTTAAACAAAACCTCTGTTAATATTAGTAGTTGTTTTTAGCAATACCCAAAAAGAAGCATTTATCCTTAAATTATATATATTGAATTATATTAATACCCAAGTTTTATACTACCTTTAAATCAGTATTTTCACTGGCTTCCAAAATCTATTGCATGTCGGAGCTGCCCTTAATAAACCTTAAGCTCTTTCGACACTCACAGAGGGATATAAATAACAGTGTAAATGTTTTTCCTTCTATCATTAGAATGTGGCATTTTTATTTATATTATATATAACCATCTTATTACATTAAGAAATGTTGTTGCACAAGCAGTTTTTGAAGTGTGTTCATTTCAAATCTACTAAATTTGATGCGACCAATCAGGAAAGTGTTCACTGTGATCGCGCATCAAGTGAACAGTAGGGTTATTTTCCTATAGACTTCTATGCCATCAGACGTGTTCCTGCAAAAAGAGGGGGCACCTCCTGCTGGCCATTAAAAAAACTGCAGGTTTAAAGCAGACTGAAGATCCAGAACATTGTCTGTTTACAATGCTATATACAGTGTTACTAAAATGTTATTACATATCTGTGTTTGTGGCTTTTTATATTTCAAGTTAAAGACCCTACAACATTATAGAGAAAATCCCAACAATAGCATGACCCCACTATAAGTAAGTACGTGGCAACAGTGGAAAGGAAAAACTAACTATTAACAGAAAGAAACTTCTATCAGAACCGGGGTTAGGGAGTGGCAGTGATCTGTCATGACTGGTTGGGGTGAGAAGAAAAGAATAAAGCCCAGAGAGAGACACACAAAAGACACACTCTGGAGGAGAGCCAGAGTTTTTTAACAACTAATGATTAAATCTAAAGCGGTAAATAAAGACCTATATGGTGACTGAAGTCAATGCTGTTAAAGTCGGAGGTCCCTTCTTACATGACATGTAAAATAACTTACTGTTCCATCTCACAACTCATTCAAGACTCTGCATCAACTTCAACTTAAAACTTTTTCGAACCTTTAGTTTTAGTTTTTGCCACTCGTCAAAAAACATGTTGTTGTTACCATCATTCTCTCTATCAGTAAGTCAAGTTCATGCCCTACCACTTGTCAGTCATTTTGAAGACCTGTCTACTCTGAAATGGCATTCAGCCTGAGGCAGAAATCTATTACAACAGGTACTGAAAAAGCAAGCTGTGAGCTACAGACAAGCAAACTGCGAAGGAAAACCATTGCCAGTGTTCAGTGCGGCTCCCACCTGCCATGGATTAGCATCAGCTTTTCTTTCAAAACATCCCATACATAAAAGTCAGTTCCAGATAAATGGGAAAATTATTTCATTAACACCCAAAAGGTAAAATAGACTTTGTGATATTATTTGTTAATACTAAAGCGAATATATTAGCTTTAAACTTACCAAGCATGACAAACGGGATCCCCAAGTATGTGGAGTTGTAGGTGGCCCCAGTCAGGTTGAGTATCCCAGCAGCAGTAAGGCCTGATAGAGTGATGGACAGCAGAGCTAGCAGTCCCAGCCAGGGTTTGGACCTCACACAGTCCCTCATGGAGCAGCAAAGAACGACAAGCACCCCACACACTCCCAGGCTGGCCAAAAAGGGGCGACGTGCAAGCACCGAGGAGAACTGGAAGTCTGTCCTCAGAGAAGATGAAGTAGAAGGGTAGAGGCCCAACTTTGGGTGCAACTCTGCAAAGTGCTGCAACTCAGCACAGAAGGCCTTTTCCCACTGGCTGGCCACCCGGTCCATCAGGCCGCCTGGGGCTTGGAGGTAGTAGGTGAGCTGCAGCGCCCTGGCAGATCGGACGCCTTCTCCCCTGACTCCTGTTCCCTGAGCTCGCATCGTCCCTCCGGGACCCCAGCCCTGCACACCACCCATCTGGTGGCCAATGTACGCTTGCCGCCCATCTGCCAGCTGTGTGATGGGGTACCTCAGGATGGGGAGTGAGCGATTGGAGTTGCGAGCTGACTGGATCTCCTCCATGGCGCGGATGATGTCATCAATGATGCAGACATTCTTGTCATCAAGAAGGCAAAGGTTGGAGAAGGAGTAGTTGAAACTGTTGAAGCCTGTTGCTGGCACGGTTACCTGCATCTGGTAGATCCGTCTGTGAAGCTACAGCAGACAAAAAAAGAAAGCAAGAGCTTTATTTGCTCAGCTTAACAATGGCTTTTCTGGATAAACTGTGAGAAGAGTGAAAAGTTTCGCTATGCAGCACACAAACCATCAGCGACTCATTGAGTTCCTGTTTGTGCGACTACTAAGGAGAAAAATTTGGGCAATTGTGTGTGTTTGCATGTGTTTATATATTACTCAACAGAGAAACAATAGTTGCCTCAGAGTACTCCTCCATTTCTATGGCGAGAGGACAACAGTGCCAGCATCCACGGTTCTGGTTACTAAGCAACAGGCCTGATGCCAGTCTCTGCCATGGTGAACACGAGCAAAGTGTTCTCATACCTCAGAGTGCTGCATTGGCTTAAGAAAGGGAGTGCGATTCTGCAGGAATGTCTCCTTAAAATCATTTTTGTTTAAAAGTTACTGTCCTGCAGCAACCTGTCCTAAGATTTATTGTAAAATAAACTTTTACTGCCAAATTCTTCCACTCTGTCATCATTATTGTCGACAGCTTCATGGCAGAGACTTAAAATTCCTGCAGGAGGTGCCTCAAGCACGAACACTAACCTCAGATGCCTACTCTTTAATAGTTGAACACTACAAGTGAACATTAACATGTATGCAAGTGCCAGTGAAGTTATCTTTATCAAGCGTAAACCTACCATGCTCTATGCTCAACATAGATTCGACTGTTTTCTTTTGATTATTCGAGAAGGGTTTTTAGTAACCATCCTCAATATAACACTCATGAAACAGCTACTGTGTATGTAGGTGTAAGAAGTGTGTTTATTCATTATGTGTCCAATCAAATTTCTCTCCGGGATAATAAAGTCATATCATGATCGCTGCTAAAGAAACTGAAGTGACCCTGTTTTAAAGTGTGAATGTTATTTCAGATTTATAATCTCTGTGGATCAGAACTTCCTGGGGATGAGAGTTAAAGAAAAAAAAAACATTCGTAAAACAAGACTATAAACAATAATTAATTTTTGTAGATGGTTGGGAATCTTTTATTGCTTTAAAAAAATCCAACATCAACATATAAGAAGATATTTGATGGGATAACTGTTTATCAACTTTCCAGCAAAATATTTAAGGACTAGTTAGAAAAATTAGAAACCTGTAACCTTAATGCCCCTGTCACACAGAACTAGAGACCGGGTATCAGCAACCAGGTAACCACTGGTCACTAGGAGAAAGTATAAGTATTCCTGACTGGTTGCAAGTGGTTGTTAGAGGTTGGTAGCAATCCCTTTGAAATTTACTGTTAAAGACCTAATCAGCTTTAGAGACCAGTATTCATGGATGAATTGATGAGTGGTTGCAGGATGGTGTGTGCTGTTGCTAGGTGACATTGGTACACAAAGAGGTAAATGCTGCTGCATTGAAAATATCTTCGCCAGTGCTTTGATTGCTAGCAGACTGCAGCAGTCACCTATAGTTTACATGGAAGACGTCAGCTTTTCTGCAAACACTTGCCAATCACGCTCTAAGTAGTTGTGACACAAACTGGAAACGGAGACCATTCAATCCCAAAGTAAAAGTTGAGCAAGTAAAGCCAGTGCCCGTAAGATGCAACTTTTACTTTCTCCAAACTTTACTAACACTTTGTGGTAGGTTAGCAAGTGCTTGCAGACAAATCAGCATCTTCCCTGCAAACTACAGACAACTCCAGCAGGTAGGGACTAAATCAAGCACAAGGAAGTCTCGGTGCAGAACCCGCTTTGCATCTGATTTCACTCATTGACATCCAGTAACTAC
Source organism: Hemichromis elongatus (assembly GCA_015108515.1). Taxonomy (NCBI): domain Eukaryota; kingdom Metazoa; phylum Chordata; class Actinopteri; order Cichliformes; family Cichlidae; genus Hemichromis; species Hemichromis elongatus. The sequence goes on from VUQR01033375.1 coordinate 11,068, forward strand.
TCGCCAACCAGTCACTGTTTTATGTAGCAACCAGAGGTTTCCAGGGGATTGTTGACCTATCCCTAAGAGACTGGATAAAGAGTGAAGAAAACGCATACATTGGTTGGGCTCTAAAAACACACTAGAGCCATGCTAGGAGAACTGTATTGCAGAGATTTGTTCTAAATAATAACAGAAAATGCCTCAAGAGAAACTCAAAATTTGACTCGATAAATGGGAGCTTTAACCTGCTGGTGAAAAAAGATTTAAAAAGAAAAACACAATTAACACAGCACTGTGTATCCTCTGGGAACCGAGTCTGTATCCACAATATTACACTTGCAGTAAACAGTTGTTAATAAATTTCTTTGACTCACACTTGTGCCCCTGCAATGAAATGCTGATGTATATTTGCTTTGTCTTTTCAGAAACAATATGCAGTATCACATAACAGTAAAGTACAGGTTGTTTGAACACTGAACATTTTCCCACAAAGGATGAAAGTGACCTCAAAAAAGAGCGAGCTGTAGTGAATCAGTTTATTTACCAAGCACAGTTTAAATACTTCAACAGATGCAGTCAATGGGTGTGACTCACAAATCTTACTCTTACTGCAAGTGGAAATCCCGTCTAGTTCTTTCTCTCGCTCTCGCTGATATTGCTCTCTCCACCGACGCATGCTTTAACTTACTACATGCAACAAGTTCAGACCCAAAGGGATGCAAAAAAGCTTCTGGGAAAATGCAAGAACTCAGATACTGAGGGCAGGCCAAGAGCAAGCAAAGACACAGGAAAAGGAAAATTACAGCGTCTTGAACCTCACGGATGATATGCAACACTGTATGATTATGTAACAGTGGATTTACCCTTTTACAGCGCTCTCTTTTATGCACCAACCTGTTTCTCTCTCGCTGCCCGTTGGCAGCAAAAGATGCACAGCCCTGAGCTCTCTAACTGTGGCAGTCCTCTGTGGACCAACGCTGAATTCTGCATGCATGTAAAGTGGGTCACAAAAACAGTCTTTGATAAACACATACACAGAAAAACATGCTTGGACGGAGCTCTCACAAACTCAATCTCCTCAGCAGAATTCGGCGTGTCCAGCATATGAGTCAGCAAGCTCTGATTGCGGCCTCATAACTTCATGAAATCGTTAAACTAATTGCTCCAGGGGTGTCAGGCTGATACACATAACACCATTTAGGTGTACCGACATAGAGACCTCAAAACTCCAGTTAAAGTGCGATTAGGATACCCTGCTTTATCACCTAAAAAGGCTGTCAGGGTGATTTAAAATAAGATTCCAGTTAATGAATATCCATCGAGGAGGGAGACGGCCTACAGATACTGACCTTCACCTCTTTGTGTTTCTGAATGAGATCTTGTTTTTAAAGCTGCAGATGCACCTCGTTTTCTGATGTATACACCATGATTTAAAGGGCACAGTAGCTAACTTGTCAAATACTGTACTTTTCAAGTGCTGTGTGTTTTTGCTTGGCATTTCGCCACAGGCGCCACACAGGTAGGCCTATATGTGCTTCTGAACTCTAACAATGACCATTCAAAGGTTATAGGTCAGATCACAGCCCACATTCTGTCCATTCCAATTTTGGCACCTACTAGTTGAAGCCTATTTCTTTAGCAGACACTCTTGTGTGTGTTTACTTGCTTAGTTACCTTATTTGTGTTTTAAGATACTTTTACATTTATTTTATTTTATATATCAGACTGCTTGTCAGCTGAAATCTAAAGAAATGAGCTGAGAGTTTGTGGCATGTATGCATGTGCGTACCTTTAGGATGGCGTCCAGATGAATCGGATCCAGCACGCTCCCCTTTCGGGTGGTGATGATCACGCGCCCATAGCGGCCCGGCGTCTGCAGGTCAGAGTAGAGCGCGTGCTTGGAGCGGTTCACGGGGAACAGGCTGTCCACGAGGTTGCCCTCTATCTTGGCCAGGCTGTGCTTGGGCGCAAGCAGGCTCTCCACGTCCTCTTCCACGCGGTACCGGCTGAAGCTGGCGCCCAGCAAGATGGAGAGGAGCACGGGCGCCGAGGCGAAGAAGACCGGGTGGCTCGCCACGAACCGACCTAGCGCGTGGAAGGAGGTCCTCAGGCCCGCGTGCAACACCTGGCGCAGCATTCTAGCGCGCGGCCGCGGCTCGAGCCTCTCCCACCGACCGGAAAGCCCCGGAGCACTGCCGAGCATCAGGGGCTGCCGGACGCATCGGTGGGCTCCTTGGCTCTCTGTCCGGGGTAGAGGAGGTGATGCCCGGTAGTGGGAGGATTTGTCCCCCGGAGCAGGAGGTCACCAGCCGGGGAGAATCCAACCCTCCTCCGGTCACAGGGGCGCCCCTTTGCCGGGGTTCTCTCATCCGCTGGAATAACGCAAATGACAGAAGGCTGCTAAATGAGCCAGCATTTCTCTTCTTTGCGTTCAGAAATTATATCACCAGCTCTACTTTACATTTAATAGTCAGTACCCCGCTACGTTCCGCGCCTTCAACAAACTGCAGGGCTCTGTGCGCAAGAGAAAAATCGCAAAGCCCAAGTGATTACATAATTAGACTTGTTAAGCGTCTCCCCCCAAAACTGTCTAGTAGTTCTGTTCGCAGCGTGCGCTGAACACACGCTGTAGTTGCACTATACCAAAGCCAGACTGTACATACCTAAAGAGGAGAGCGGGGGTACCGACCCGGTGATGACGGAGATCATCTAAGACGCACTCAGACCGAGATATTATACTGCCGGCTGTCCATGCGTCCAGCTCCACCCTGCATCACCAAGTCAGCACAAAGCCGGATGGGTAGTCGAGGTGGGTGGGTGTGTGGGTAGGTGAGAGTCGCAGGATATGATAAGGTGAGGCGTTGTGCATGCAGCGGGGATGCCGGTATAGCTGCGTGTCAAATAAGCCTAATTTGGGCTTTTTTCTCTGCGGCAGAAGGCTGTCACCCACCCTCTCCTCTCCGCGTTGGTCCGGTGATATAGCGGAGCTTCCGTTCATCTGCCACTAATTACCGGCTTTCAAACCAGGGGCCGTCTCTCACTGTATCTCTCTCTCTCTCACTCTCTCTATTTTGCGTCCCCCCTCTTTTGCACCGCCCTCACGACCCGCAACGAGCCCCCTTTTTCGGCCCCGCCTCTCACCGTTTCGCGCCGCTACGGTGCAGAGAAACGGCGATGTGAGCGGAGAATGATTTCTAGGAATTCAACATGTTACAAGTGTTTACTCTTGCTGTTCTGTGATGTCTCCATCACAAAAAGAAGAATTAGAGTTTCTCGGCGCATACTAATATTATGGTACTGCTGTGACTATTCCCTCAGTTTTGGGATGTTTTCAAGCTTGAATTATTAAAAAAAAGAGACGTGAAACTGTTACCATATATTCGTATTTTTACTGCAGGTTAAAAAGAACTTTTTTATATTTTTGCGCAGACACAAAGTATCTCTTAGGGTTGATGTTGTGTAGCTCGTTACCATGGAAACGGAACAATTACTGTGTTGTTTTTTTTTATATGCTTTCGTTCCTATGGCAATGGTGATGCCACCCATCCCCCTCAAACACACACACACTGTCACACACCTGCTGACTCCCAATCTGCTTATGGCGTGGTGGAGGTGTCTGATACAGTGGCATTAAAGCCATAAGAGTGAGGGAGAAAGCATGAGAGAGAGCAGGGAGCAGAGGAGGAAATAATGAGTGCAGACAGACAGAGATCACTCTCTTCTTGTCTGTCTGTGTGTCTTTGTATTTAAAGCCCTGAAATCAAATAGTCAGGCAGGCTTTGCTCTGTCTTTGTGGGACCACTAATGGCTCCCTGCTCTCCCCAGATATCATACATCAAGGCTGTTCGGATTTAACACAGACTCAAAAAACCACACCAAAAAAAAAACAGAAAAAGAAAAAAAACAAAACAACAAAAATGCTGTTTTCTCACCATGTGTGGATTAAATGAAAAGAAAAAAGTTCACCGCTTTATACTAAAGGAAGAAAAGACGTTTGCTGCAAAAGGTTTTGTGCAATGTGCAAAAATCAAAGGTTTACTGTTAAACTGTCCTATTACATTCAAAAACGTAGTTTAATGTTCAAGTGAATCAAAAACACACGTTTTAGTCAGAAATGTACCATTCTAAGAACCCATAGACTACGCTGCCTCTTGGAATAGCAGACAGGACAGTTTTTTAGGACATCCAGTGTAGTGAAGATATCTGGTTCAAGATGCCAGCCATTGTCTGACTAACTGATTTCTTTTGCTCTTCACGTGGATGGCTTACAACCTAAGCCTGCTCAAATGTGAGCAGTCAGTAACATTTACAAATTGGAAGGGCTGAAATGTGAAAGCAGAAACCTTTTCAGTACCAAAAATGTTTCCACTTAGTTACAGAATCTTTTATAATATGTAGATATCAGTTTATGGAGAAATTTCTATGTTATTCGAGCACTAATAGAAGTCTCTGTTTGCCATCTGTTACACCTGTGATAAATAATTATGGTTTAGTGCAAGTCAGTGCACACAAGCATGTCTGTTATGCATTAGTATTAGCCAGTATAATTGGTTTATTTAATAAAAATGATGCAATTAACCCATGTAGCACCAATACCTCTAAATGTCTTTTGCTCATTTTCTCCCTGGATGTCAGAGGTGGTTCGATTATCTGGTATGTTTGATTTGAGGTTATTTAACATCCAAGATGAAACGTCTGGATATCACAAATTTTCCCTGTTAGCACATGTAAAGACCCAATTCGTCACACAGTAAACAGCGATATGCTGGTAATGTGAGCAACTGATCGGAATCATGAGGTCTGATAAATGGATGGAAAAACTCATCTTTCCAAAGGCACAACCAACCCTCAGTTCAAGGAAGGGCCATCTTAGTGTTATACACTCATACTAGAAGATCTTGAGCTACTAAACCCACAATTGCTTAAAGGGACAATCTTAAACATTTTCATCTAGTAAAAATTAAGCCATACATTTCATTTTTATATCCTATTACTTATTTGTGTACGGTTCGTAGAGGCAGCGGTTAAGCGGTTAACTTTCTGAGGTTCTCTTCCACTGAGGCATAAACTCTCCAGTATGTTCTTGGTCTTTCCCAGTCTTCTCCCAGCTGAACATTTGCAGAACACCTCTCCTGGAGATACCCAGGAGGCATCCCAATTAGATATTTGGTCCACTTCAATTGGCTCCTTTGGATCCAGAGGAGCAAATGGGCTGCTCTGAACTTTTCCTGAATGACCAACCTCCTCTTAATATCTCTATGGGTTAGTCCAGACACTCATTTCAGCTGCTTCAGTGCCAATCCATGTGAATCAACAGCTTTGCTTTCATCTCACTTCACCGTAATAGATCAGTGCCTAGTCCAGGTCCATGCAGATGCTGTGTCAATCCATCTGTCAACTTGCTCCTGGACTCTCTCCCCCACTCTTCAACAAGACCCAGAGATACTTGAACTGCTCAACAGCAATAACTCATTCCCAACGAGTGAGATGCGTAAAGCTAAAGCAAATTATTTTTCAAAATTGATCGAAGAAGCCAGTGGCAGTAGCTCTAAGCTATGGCACCACATAAACAAACTGGGTAATTCTTGTAACAAACAAAAACAAACTATAGATTATCTTAAAGTAAATGGTACTCCAGTTATGAGTGATATGTTAATGGCAGCTGAATTTAACAAATTCTTTGTTGAATCAGTTCAGGATTTGGCAAATAACTTTAAGGGAAATTTTTCTCCAGTAAAAGAAAATAACTTGGATACAGTCAACTGTTTTAAAATTGAAGAGGTCTCACATGACAAAATTAGTGAAATCATTATAAATTTAAAAAATTCCGAATCCAAAGATTTTTATAATCTTAACATAAGTCTAATTAAAAAATATTTAGATAATTTACTTAGTCCAATCACGCACCTTGTTAATCTATCAATTCGGACAAACACCTTCCCTCAGAGCTGGAAAATTGCTGTAATTTCCCCAAGATATAAGTCAGGGGATAAAGATCTGGCCAGTAACTACAGGCCAATCGCAATCCTTCCTGTAGTTTCCAAAGTGCTTGAGAAAGTTGTGGCTGAACAACTCATAGAACATCTAGAATCAAACCAACTGCTGTATCCCCAGCAGTTTGGGTTTTGGAAAAAGCACAGCACAGAAATTGCCACCTGCTATCTACTTGAGGAGATTAAAAGTTCACTGGACAAAGGCAGTGCGGTTGGTGCGGTGTTTTTAGATCTCAAGAAGGCCTTTGTTACAGTGAACCATGAAATCTTACTCCAAAAATTGAAGCAATTTAAAGTTTCATTTCCAGCTCTTGAGTGGTTTAAAACTTATTTAGAAGGTAGAGAGCAGTGTGTCAAGGTCGGTGATGTTAAGTCTACCCTACGGTCTACTGTCTTGGGAGTGCCACAAGGTTCAGTTTTGGGACCATTGCTGTTCACAATATACATAAATGATTTCCCAGATTGTTGCCAGGGTGTTAACTGCCAGCTCTATGCTGATGACACAGTTATATATGTGGCAGCTAAATCGTCCACTCTGGCTGGGCAGCAGCTAACACAGGCTTTACTGAACATCCCCAAATGGCTCCAAAAGTCTCATTTAACTCTGAATGTGAAAAAAACTTTTTCAATGTGTTTTTCAATCAACAACCGCCTTCCGGGAGTACATTTGAGGTTCTATTAGATCAGGAACCAATTCATGAGGTGAATGAGACAAAATACTTGGGTATCATTTTGGATAAACACTTAAAGTTT
>VUQR01033376.1:0-11681 GCA_015108515.1 Hemichromis elongatus
AAAATTAAATTATATGCAACATTCTCTGAGTAGAGGAAATTTGTTTAACATTTAAACCTATTTCCTTCATATTCCAGCATATAAAATTAAATAGTTTTTTGTGTTTACGCTGACTCTTTCAAATAGATTCAAGTAAAACACAGCAGAAAATAAATAAAATCAAAGACTCAGCGGCCCTGTTGCTCTATTTCCCCCTGTTTAGCAGGAGTGGGACAGGCGGAGGTTTGCCGTGGTGCAGGTGTGCCGCGGCGGTCATGTGAGTGGAAGGATCCGGGAGTTTCTGTGAGAATTTTACATTCCCGTGGCAGCGTACTCGGTCCTTGCTCAGAAGTTTCGTTTTTTTCGTTGTAAAACGAAGTTTTCTTCCGGAGCAGTGAACAGCGGACTGATGTTTTTGTCACTTTTTACTGAATCAAACTCAAAGTAAGGTCAGTACTTCCACGCTGTAAACGCTGCACCGTCGTACTCTCTCCCGCACTCGATACATTATCCATTGTTGATCTGCACACAGCTGTTGCCACGAACGTTGCACTCTCTTAGGTCATTGTCATGAAACACTAGCAAACAAAATCACAGTTTAGTGATGCAGTAACGCAGGGAGATCTCACAAAAGTTCATCCTATGTTTTTTTCTCCCATCTCCTCTAAGGGGCTCTGTAGTAGCGCGCTTATGGGAAAGTAACAGTAATTTAATTACATTTTTTGCAAGAGTAATCCCTTTTTTTTTTTTACTTATTACTGGAAAAAGTAATCGGATTACAGTCTCTGCTGAAAACTCCACAACAGTGTGGCTTTTCAGTGCATTTAACTCTACCCTTTCTTGAAATCAGTTAATGTTGTAGAAGTATAAGGATGAAAGAATTCCTAAGAAAATTCTTTCCACACAATCTCTGGACTCTGGATTTGACTTTAATAGTTGTAGTTTTCCCTACAAGACAGATGTGTTTGAACTTTACATGCAAACCCCAATGGCCTTGTAGTACTGTTAAGTTTGTACTGCTATATTTATACACACACACACACACACACACACACATACACATATATTTGGTCTGTTAACTGTACTGCTGAGTGACTGTCTTCTGCTTGTCAAATACATTTCATTGTAATGTTGACCCTGTGCTAACTTGCATATGAAAGATAAACGTAAGACTGAAACGGAAGTATCTTATGTAACGGGAAATGCAGAACAGTGTTGTTAATCAGATGGAGCTAAGCTATGCCAAAATGCAAATGCAATAAAAATGACATGCAAATGAGATATACCCTTACTGAAAGACTGGGCTGAATGTTTTGACTATTGTTTGTGCTAATGAAGTAATCAGACTGATGTGCTAAAGTGGAGACTAAAGTTAATTGAATTTTTTGAAGATTTGATTGTGACTATTATCAGGTGGCTACTGACAGAGCTCACGAGAGAGCAAGGCATGTAGGTGACAAAGGAATAGTTACCGTGATAACATCTGCATACACTGAATATTTGTGAAGAGATTTTTAATTTCCTCTTTATTTTGCTTTTCTCTATCTTTGTTAAACCTTGTAACAATTAACTCGAAGAATTTCCCCTCACTAACCCGCTCTGTTCCTCGCATTGTTGAGTGTGGAAATGTTAAATTCAACGGGGCCTCAAATAAACTACTGTATTGCGGTCTTTTCCAAGGTTACAGGCAAGGACAGCAGTGAACGTGTGGACGACTGTATGTTTGTAGATTCACGTGTCTACTTTAATGTGCCTTTCACATGCAAGTGTGTTTTTTATATATAAAATCATACAGGTGACTGTGTGTGTGTGTGTGTGTGTGTGTGCTTTCCCTCTGGAAAAAAAAGATCAGAGTGTGTAGTGATGAATAAACCTGACACCAAGTCTAGAGGGTGTACAGGCGCCTGCCTGCGTGTGTTCGTTTCATGACCTCCAGGCAGTGTGTAGAAACCCAAGTTCAAAAACTATTTCCCCCTGAGGTCATGGATGTGTGTTAGACATCCTCTACAAAATCAAATTTTAAAAATTGCTGTGTACTTGTCCTGTCCAACCATTTGCTTCGAAACGCTGGTGGTTTTTTTTATTTTTATTAAAACACATTTTTGATCTTCATTTTGTTTACTAAGATCTGCTAAGGTTATATTTTCGGTTAATTTATACATAAATTGAATAAGGTTGGATCTCAGATTTTGGGTGAAAACAGATGAGAAGGATGGCAGCGTAAAAGTGCTCATCTGTGAATGTTTATGTGAAGAGGTGGTTGGCTGGTGGTGGTGGGTGATAAATGGTTTTTGTTTACAGTTTCACACACTGGGAGTGATTGAGTGTATGTGTGTGTGTTTGTGCACGCTTTTTACTTAAAGCTGTAGGTTCGTGTGTGTGTGTGTGTGTGTGTGTTTCTGATTGGCAGCAGTAATTGGTGTCTGGTTGTGAGAGGAAAACAGTGAATACATACAGTCATGGAATACTGATAGATGCTCTCTGGACTGAATATCAAAATGCACACATAAAAATATAAACACTGAACCCTTATACCGAAAAGTCAGCCAATAACATTGATGTATATATATGTTTTATATGCTTCATATGTGCCTTTTCTTTGTGCTCCTCACTCCGTGTTTCACACAATCTAATTAAGTTACGTTTCTTTTCCTTTCTTTTTGATTCTCTAAAGTAAATGGGGGTTTGTCTGAAAGAAAAAAAAAAAGCACAGTAGGACCATATTCATCACTGTAAAGCCATCGTATCAGACATTTCAGAGATCATTCACACATTATCCTCTTCCTTGTTTGTTAAAGCTGGTATTTTCTGAAGACTTGTCATCAGTCAACTCTCTTGCCCCCTCTCTCTCTCTCTCTCTCTCTCTTAATTGCAATGTAGTTTGGTGGCAAAGAGCATCCAACAGCCAAAGCCAATTGTTAGCTTAGCTAGGCTGCATAAAGGTTAGATACTGCATTAGCATTTAGATGAGTGAGAGACTCTGAAAAAAGAGCGCGAGGGAGGAAAGGATAGAGAGTAATTATACCTCGCTCTGTGGTTCATTTAAGTGACTGGTGGAAAGTGAGTGTGTGTGTGTTTGTGTGTGCAGAAATATGATAATTAATTTTCACACATACCTGTTTGTAATTTCTTTATGTACTATGGAATATTGCTCACCTGTGCACAGGTGTATGTGCATGTGTGTTTGTGAGCATCCTTTTCTTTCTGTATCAATTAGTAACATCAATAACTCAACCATTACAAATAAAGTATTGCTGATTACAGTTTTTTTTTGTTTTTTATTTTATTTTTGTGGTTGAACAATGATCATCCCACATAGGAAACTATAAAAAAGAAACCATGGATCAGCGTATGCACTCTCATTTTGGGCTGTGAAATTTTACAGTTTCTTTGAGTTGCAGGATCAGCAGATATGTGAATACAATGGCCTTCATTTACTGAGTGTATAAATTGTATGTACAAGCTTTCATGCAGAAAAATTTGATTTATCAATATTTCTGTATGTGGATTTGTTCATACTTCGTGCCTCTCACCATGTTTACGAACAAATTGTTATGATGTGGCTGTGAATTGCTATTACTACTTTTACTACTAATAATATTACTAACACTACTATTAATAATAATTTTTTTGGTTATTGTTTACAGTTTTCAGCCTCACTCGGAGATAAACGTGTTTCGTAATATATAGGAATGGAAGTATTTAGATGTATGCAAATTGCAAATTACACAACACTTTTAATTCTGAATCGTTCTGATTCAGTAATGTATGTGTATGTATGTGCAATAGTAACAACTAAATAGCCCAGTGCACGTTTGATTAGTCCAGTGAAAATTTTGCAAACTTTTTTTTTTTCTATAAGAAAATAATTGTCACACATATACTAGTACATGAGGGCTGGTATTCTCTGGCTCCGTTGTCTTCAGTCAACAGGTTCTCACAGTTTTTTGTGGTTAACATTAACTGGGTTGGTTTAGTTGCTAAAACTACTTAGCTTTAAAAAAAGATTGTGGTTTGGTGGTTCTCAATCTTAACCTTGTGTAGTAATTGTTACGAGAGAGAGAAATGTCACACCATCGTCAGTAATCAGGGGCCTCGTGATGCAGACACTAAAGTAGGGTGACCATATTTTGATTTCCAAAAAAGAGGACACTTGACTCGTCATGAAGAACTTCAATAAAACTGTTTGCATAAAGAAAAATTTAACATTTTTCCACAATTTAAATGGTGCCTTCTCTGTGTGGTTAATGACTCTTGAAATAAAAAATTTCAGTTAGTTTTTTTGCACTTGATGACTTTTAAAAGCCTAACTTACTCAGTAGAACTAACTTAGTTAACTAAGTTAACTCGGTTCCATCACCACTCAGTTAACTTAGTAGATGAATTTTCACCTTGCACAGCCTTTTTATGTGTTTCTGTGTCCATGTGAGCAACAAGATCACCCGCACCTTTGTTAGACACACAAACGTATGTGCCAGCTCTGCACACGGTGCACTCCGCCCCCCATTTATACCGACCGACGGTATGCGGGAAATTTCACTTGCAGTTTATTTGAAAAGGTGCACTTCCACTTCGGCATCTTTTAAACATTACTAGGTGCGCAGCTGCTTACCCGTCTGTCCCGTCTGTGAGCGCAAAATAACCACTCGCAAAGCAGGCAGCAGTTAAGGTGTGACGTAACGTATATGGGTCCCCTGTAGGCTCGTAAAACCCGGACATTTTTATCAATCTCAAAAATCCCCCCGGATGCCCCGGACGGAACGTGAAAAGTGGACATGTCTGGGGAAAAGAGGACGGTTGGTCACCCTACACTAAAGTATACTTGGGTAGAGACAGTAATGGTGTGGCAGAATAGTATTTGATACTCTGTCAATAATACCGGACTGTATCAACTTATGCCATACAGCTTGGACATTAAAAATAAAAAAGAAACGGTGTAACAAAAGTGCAACAAAATCTGACTGTTGGAATGATTGCTCTACTAGGAAACACACACAGATCCACAAACAGTTGATAATAAGGGGGTGTCAATAACACCTTGCAGCTACATGACATTTGCAATTAGAGGATTTGCTGCACGTTTGTATTTGCGAGCGTGTCATTGAGAGTGCAGGTTAAAGGTTAATTCCCATTAATACAGACTGATAAACTAGACCTGACTTATTGATCGCTCTCTCTTTGCTCCTGGCTTCTACCTGTTCTGCTTCTCTCTTTCTGCATTTCTCTCAACACCTCACAATACTCCTCCTCCTTTGTATCCTTTGTATCTTTCCTTTTTGGAAAGAAACAAACAAACAAAAAAAATTATGTTATTAAGAGAAAAAGGAACCGAGAACAATACAAATTTAAAGAGAAATAGCATAGTTGCAAGAGACTATATGGCAGTAGGGCTGGGAGAAAGTTACGATATAAGCCTGGATTTTAGATATAGACGGGTGGTTGTGGTTAGCACTGTCATCTCCAAGCAAGAAGGTTATTGTTCTAAGTTTACTAGATGGCTGAACTTTTCTGTGTAGAGGTTTCTCTTCAGTTACGTAAATTACTGTAAATTAAATGTGAGTGTGAATGGTTGTCTGGGTTTTTTTGTGTTTTTTTTTTACTTGTACTTTACTGATGGTCTAGTCCGGGTTCTACTCTGCCTTATGCCCTATGCATCCTATTGGATAAGCATTTAAGAAAATAAATGTATGGATTCAATATGATTATAGCTATTAAAAAATGTATAGTGATATGTTCATGTGCGTTCATGCTTTTGACATAAGTTATTGTTTGTATTCAGCATACAGATACTTGAAATTGCATTCCTTTAGATACTTTAATGTGTATCTCTGTGTGACGGAAAGATAGATGTAACACTGCCTACAGTATTTGCAGCTGGCAGTGTGTTGATGGATGACTGCTGTGCCCAGTTCACAGATGATAGATTTAACAGCCCTGATAGTTGAGCACAATTATGTTGGTGGGGGGTTCTTAGATTTGTGTGTGCCTGCGTGTGTGCTTGTCATATTGTATCAAATGTGCAAAAGTTAATGGAACGAATTATAAAAATGTGTGGTCAATTCTTTTCTGCTTTTGTTAAATACCTGTTTAGTACAAGTGCTTATCGCAATTTGGCCCTTTAATCTTATTTATTTATGATTGTATTTTTTTTCTACAGTGTAAAATGTGACTGTTTGACACGGTGAGCTGTTTTTTTTTTAACAAGCTTGTGGTCAAAGTAATGCCTCTAGTAGTTTTTTAAGATATTTTTAGATCATTTTAGATACTTCTTTGATGTAATGTGATGCTGTGCAATCAGGCTCTATTTCTGTCACACTGCACCTGATCTGCCAATATATTTACCAAAACAAAAGCTAGACCCAAAACTAAAATAATAAATGCAGAGAATATTTGGCATTCCAGACAGAATATGTTGAGTGATTCAGTCAGCTGTGGTTTGTAAGTAGATAATTCATTCCAAGCCACATAGATTTTTTTTTCTCCTTGAAGGGCAAAGCAAGGTTTTTGTGAATTTTTTAATACCTAAATGTGCAGTATATAGAAAAACATAAGAGCGGTTTGCTTTTCTGCCAAATACATTATAGAGGTTTATTGAATTTTTGTCGACACAACGGGGAAAGAGAAGGACACAGAGAAAGATAAGGAGGCAAGAAATGAGATACCTTTCTGATTTGTTCCTGCATTATAGAAGCATAATTAATAGAACAGACAGAGTAGATAATAAGATAAGTAGATAAATATTAAGAGGATAACAAATCAACATACCTTGGAGGCTAGGTTCAGAAATTAAAGTTTTTGTATTACATTCTATAATATCACTAACTCTACATGTCATTAGAAACTTCCAAACAGAAAAATAATCCGCAAATAAAATAAAAGTCAAATAAACATTGTGTAGTTTTTTCATTGTGTTTGGATAAAGTAACACAATGAAAATGTATGTAGGTGTACATGGGGAAACAAAATACAAACAAGAAATTTAAAAAAGCCAAGAAAATAAAAGTAATGATATGGTGACTATTCTTCTTGCATTATTTTTTAAAAAGGTTGTTCAGGGAAAGTATTTTTGGCCTAATTTTGTTTTGATTACACAAAGATTTAACTAGTATAATAGTAGTATAATATTGCTAGTTCAAGCATAACGCTAAAATAGCAGTTAATAGTTAAGTTTATTAAAAATTATGCTACTGAATCAAAGCTGATAAAATGTTGATGTTATAATGATACACAGAGAACCTTAAATCTCTTTTCAACACACTGGAGTCACACACTGAAATAACTTTGAAATAATAAAGTCATTTGTCATTTGATAGCTAGAAACATGTTATGTACAAAAAAAGAAATAAGCTAAATGAGGAAAAAAAGACACTGGAAGACACGATGCTATTCGTAACATCGTGCTAGCTTGTTAGCATGGTTGAATGCTAAAAAGTTAATGACTGTGAAAACATCTGCTAGAGGGAGGCCATGCTAGTCCATAGCCTTGAAAGGTGATAGTTTAATGGGGCTAAAGATCGGCTGTCAAGCACACACGTCTGCACAAAAACACATGCATGCACTCGTCCCCTTTCTTATTCCAACTCAGTGACCACAAGGCTCTAAAACAGGATGTCGAAATCTGTGCGTGTCTGTTTGTCTGCGGATGTATGGTGGAAGGAGTTTGGGCTTTTTTTTTTTTTTCTAAAATCTGCAACTTGTTTTCAAAGAAGTCAAATGGCGATTATTTGTATTCACATAATAAATCACAATTATATTGATTAGTTTATTGATTGAAGTCATTGCGGCTCAAATTTTTCCACACTTGCTTTGAAAAAAGGTAATGCCTGTGTTTACATGTGGGGGAGGTTTCAGTGAGTTGAAAGCCCTGTTCTTGTCCTCCTACCCCTTTTCAAACTCAAAGGAAGGGTTACTTTGCAAAAGCTTCCCAAGGCTTCGGTGCCTTTCTTTCATTGAAGGGTAGTGGAAAATGCTTGCTTTGATTAGCAGCCCAATCTTGTTACAGCTGCCCATTTATCCACTTTTTGATCATTTATTCTTAATTTATGCATTTCAAGCACCTCCCTTGAGAGACAAACATAATTTTCTTTTATAAAGAAACAGGAACTTTAAAAATCACAGTCTGACACAAGGTCATTTTGTTTGCTCTCTCTTTTTTTTTTTCACAAGGCCTCATTTTTTTAATTTCTATTTCATGTACTTCCACTAGATTGGAAATCGTGGCACTTTTCTTTGTCTTGTTCCAAAAAGAGCATAACCTCATCTAAATCAGTCATTTGTATATTATTTAAAGCCTCTTTTCAAAAGCCACGCAACCTGGCTCGAAAATAATAGAGAGAGAACTGAATACACCGTGACCATGTTGGGCTACTGTGATGTAAATGCTTGCGGAGTGCAATGAGGAAGAGCAGATTCTTTGGGAGAACAAGATGGAGCTGCAAGACATAAGAACACAAAAGTTAACTTGAACTTTAAATTCTCTGTTATTTTTTTAGGGTTAAATAAAAAAAAAAACAAAAAAAAAAAAACAAACTATTTGTTCTGTAGGATTAGTTTGTGATTTCCTTTTTAATCACTTTCACCTCTGAACTAATTGGAAGGTTAATCAGACTTGGAAGGCAAACCATATTACTTCAAAGCTTAACTCTATGTTAGAGTCTGATACTGTCATAATTGTACAGTATCAGATTACCTAAAACTTGAACATGGTTTGCTTCTCACATGCAACATTGAAGGGCCAGAACAGTTTCTCCCATTGTTATTTCACCTCACAACACCAAATGGTCTAAACCAATCGGAGATAGTCAAGGGCGGAGCCTCTCAGATGCGCATGCCCAAGGTAGGATGTTCAGATATTGAGATGTTCAGTTTGAAGTCTTTGAGGCATTTTTATTTTGACTTTCTTTTTATTTTATATAACCTGAGATATTTTAAGTGTAAATTTCAGCTCAGTGAAGCACTTTAAGCACAAGAACTATATTATATTATATTATAGTCCGTATTTTTAGACTATAAGGCGCACTTAAAATCTTTTTATTTCCTCAAAAGTGTATCTTATGTATGAAGTCTGGATGCCCTTACTGACCTTGAAATGGTTTTATGTGGTACACGGCGCTCAAAAGTCTGTCAAAATGTTTTACTACGACTTTGGTAAGCTACGAAGCCGCACCGCTTGATGGATTGTTGGAGAATTACAGCTACCATAGTCAGGAGCCTCGCAGAGTAATACATACTGTGCTTCAACATAATATTACCGTATTGTTTTTGTATAAGGATGCCAAAATGGTACCTTTTAAGAGACATGCTTATGAAACAGATTTCAGACTCCATCAAAACATGGGAATAGAGCAGCTGCGAGAGAATTCAGCATTAATGAATCGATGGTACGGAAGTGGAGGAAGCAAGAAGAATGAGTTGAGTAAAGTTTGAGTTATCTGACTGCTTGGTTTCGCATAATGCGACTTATAATCCAGTGCGCATTATGGTCCAAAAAATACGGTAATTTATCTTTCTTGTAGAACAGAAGTCTTTAAAACATCCCTTTATTCGTCATATTTTCTTTCAAGGACTTCATGTTTTTAAAGTTTTTCTTCGGACATTTGCAGCTTTGTACTCATTTTCAATCCAATCTTTGTACTTGACTTTTTTTTTTTCCAAGCCACTTAACACTGACCTATGAGTCATTAAGCACCAAAAATGCACCTAACCTTAGAGATGGTCCAGGGTTGTGTCTACACATAGCATTTAACTTTTCTATTCACATGCAGCTTGGACAAATAACAAAGCTTCTATAGGTAACACATTGCACATCCTCAAGCTTTTTTTGTAGCTATAAAAATTATAGTGATGAATGAATTTTACAAATATTTCTAAAAGAAAAAAAGAGGTTAAGGTTAGTTTTTGTGCCGTAGAATGAGCAGCAGGAGGGAAAAAAAAGAGATACTACAGCAGGAGACAAATGAACAAGGGGTGAAGAGAGATTGAAAGTATCTCCTGGCTTTTACAAGTTGAGGTGTTTCTGTAGCACGAACCATTGACCTGACCGAGAGCCAAGCTGTCCTTCAGTATGTGTGTATGTGTGTGTCCACGCATAGGTAGTGAGGCAGCCAGCACTGTGACAGGGAGGAGAGTGGGAGGATGTATCTGTCAAGAGTTCAGTGTGTTGTTTTTGTGCGTTCTGTATGTGTGTGTATGTGTGAATGTGTTGACCACTGTTGAAAGCTGTCAAAGGGAGACAAGTTGAGGTGAGGAGAGGTCCCTGTGGTGTTTGTGTGTGTGTATTTGTACTGAAGGGAAAGTGATTCCATGCTCATGTGTTTAGGCCTGTTGTGGGTGTTTTGGTGTGTGAATGTGTGTGTGTGTGAGGCCATGTCTACTGGGCTGTGCTGAAGCCCTGTTCCAGCCGACCACCCTGGTCCAGACCAACTGCCAATCATATTGTCCCCCCACCCCTACTTAACCCTCTACCTCCTTGCCACACATGCACCAACATGAAGGAAAAAAAAAACTAAACTAAAACTAGTCTCATCTCAGTATCATACACACACCTGAAGGTGTATACGCACACAGGTTTTCTTAAAATTTTCCCCTATAGTTTACAACATTTGTTACCAGCTAGTTTCCTATATACAGGACTTGTCTCTGTGACTGTATGTCTGGAAAAAGGAAAAGTGATAAGACATTTCTCAATGCTTTAACTAAGAAGTCAGGTCACATACGGGTCTTGTTTGGAGTGTGTAGCTGCAAGTGATTAGCATCTCTGACGGAGAGACTCATTAATCACAGTCTTCATTCTGGCCACTGGCCTGCATTTTAGATAAAGGTGCGTACACAATCTTGTCAATATTATGGCCCCATCTTGGCTTGTATTTCTTAGACCCAAATTTATATCTACACACTGGGGCATAATGAAAGGAGTGAAGAAGGAAGAGAGCAAAACTTCTTTTCTGACAAATTCAAGCACCAGTACTCTCAAGGCACAAACACCAGTTGGAAGGGGTTGGCTCTTTGAAAAACGCTGGGGATGAGAGTTTCGCAGCAGGAGTCTGACATGCTGGTTTTGTATTCAGCCGCTGCTGAAATCCACACAGCAGAAAGCCTGCGAGGACCTTCCCAGATGAGGCTGTCCTGTTATTGAAATGCATCAGTTATTTCTTCAGATCCCCAATGACACATGTTTACATTTAAGTCAGAAAGCCCTTGGGATAATGATCGGTGTAGGTCAGTGGAAAAGCAGCTACAATACTTTCAGAGAGACAAGGCCATTTTTAAGGCTATACCTAAAACCAAGAAAGTAGTTATTCTGACCCATCTCTAAGCATTTCCCAATCCCGAGGTTTTGGTATTTGTTTTTAATTCAATTCAATTCAATTCAATTCAATTTTATTTATATAGCGCCAGATCACAACAACAGTTGCCTCAAGGCGCTTTATATTGTACAATAGTACATACAGAGAAAACCCAACAATCATATGACCCCCTATGAGCAAGCACTTTGGCGACGATGGGAAGGAAAAACTCCCTTTTAACAGGAAGAAACCTCCGGCAGAACCAGGCTCAGGGAGGGGCGGCCATCTGCTGCGACCGGTTGGGGTGAGAGAAGAAAAGAACAGGATAAAGACATGCTGTGGAAGAGAGACAGAGATTAGTAGCAGGTACAATTCAATGCAGAGAGGTCTATTAACACAGTGAGTGAGAAAGGTGAC
>VUQR01033377.1:0-20637 GCA_015108515.1 Hemichromis elongatus
GGCACTAGTGAACCCGGTCTCCGTTCGCCTCAAACTGCCTCGGAACATGCGGATTCATAATGTGTTCCATGTGTCCCAGATCAAGCCGTTTCTGTCCAGTCCGTTGTGCCCGCCTTCCAGGCCCCCACCGCCCACCCGGGTCATCGATGGGCTCCCGGCCTTCACCGTCTCTCGGATCATGGACGTCAGGCGTCGGGGTCGCGGTCTGCAATACTTGGTGGACTGGGAGGGCTACGGGTTGGAGGAACGGTCCTGGATTCCTCGGTCGGCCCTGCTGGATCACGCCATGGTGCGGGCGTTCCATGCTGCCCATCCGGACAAGCCTGGGGGTCACCAGGAGGCTCCCGTTAGGGGGGGGGGTACTGTCGCGGCCTGGGGACTCTACAGGATGCTGATCGTCCTCTCCCTCTCTTCTCTCTCTCTCCCCTCCCTCTCTTTCTGCTCTACCTCTGTCACTGGGGCGGAACTCATTGTGGGTTCACGCCCTCGGTCCACGCCTCCTCTGGAGCCGCACACCTGAAGCTCATCTGCCTTCCAGCATTTAAGCCAGAGGGAAGCTACTGGTCGTCGCTGGATTGTTGCCGTCTACTAGTTAGTATTGGTCTTCGTCTAAGCGCTACTAAACCGTGTGATTGTGTCGTGAGTGAGTGTGGAGCGAGTCGTGGTGGAGGATCGTGTGCTGGGAGTGAGTGGACGTCATGTGTTGTGAACAGCAGAAGATTGTGTGGACCCTTCCCCTGGATGCCCCGGGCCCCCCTTTTCCCCCACAGACTGTATATAGCACTGTTGCACATTTTTGTATATATCACTGGAGAACCGTGTAATAAATTGTTGAAACTGAAGATAGGAGTCCCGCGCTTGAGTCCGCATCCTCTCAACCTTAACAGAAACGCATTGTCTGCAGGAGTGATTTATTTATTTATTTATTCTGATCTTCTTGGATTCTGGAGACAGACAGTCTCTGCTTAAAGAGAGGCTTGAAAATTGTTCCTTTTGATTAATCTCTAGTTCGATCTAGATCAGCTGACCCTGAACCAAGCTTTAGTTATTCTGCTAACTATATCCCATTATGCACTGAGCACTGTAGTTTGAGTTAGTTTATATTCTCCAGTTTTGCCTTCTCTTTTATCCTCACTCACTAATCAGTAACAGTAAAGGGCTGCCCCTCCCTGACTTCTTCCTGTTGTTATTGATGCCTGCTCTGTTATGTCCTGAAGTCATCTCTTCTCTGAAAAGCTGCTGATAACTTCTGTAAGTTTAAAGCTGTGAGACATTTCTGTTACAAATGCCAACAAATGGTTCATCATCAGACCTTTGAACTGTAAAAAATCTTCACAACAATTAAAAACATAAATGACGGAAAATATGCTTCCACTAGTTAATCAATTCAAAGAAATCAGAATAGGATGATGAAAACTGATAATATATAATAACTAATGGAGTGTGCACAAAGACTAATCTCAATAGAATAGCACTGATAACAGGTGATTGGCTCTGCAGATGGTATGCTGACACTCACTCTGAGCCAATGAAGAGCCAGTACAGCCACAACCATGTCAGCAGCAGCATGATAACACTGATGGGCAGACACAACAGGAGCCAGTTCCCGAAGTTGATGCAGTTGCAGTTTGGGTAAACACTGAATGTAAAGACAATGTTTGAAGAAAATTTAAAAACAAATGAGTCTTTAAAATTTTTAGTTCATTCTAGCTGTGCAGCAGACTGAAATAACCAAACATGAATGTCAACTTTAAACTGAAGGCAGTGCCAATCTGTCTAATTAACATACACCTGATGCGAGACACTCACTGGTTGAGGTGCTCAGAGAATATGAGGTTAGGAGAGGTTCCCGGCAGCGTGGTGATGCCGCCAATGTTGGAGGAGTAGGCGATGCCGATGCACATGGCTTTGCATAGCATCCGGCCCTGTCGACACCTTTGGGAGGCCGTGGGTACGTTCTCTGCAGCCTGTGAGACAAAATGCAGAGAAATTAAGACAGCGAAGCAGATTTAGTGTCAGTAGCAGAGCCCGTATGAGCACTGGAAAAAATATCACAAGAATAAACTTTATTCTGTGTTTGTTTAGAGCTTTTTTGCACCTCGTCTGCTGCAGGCTGTGACTCTGCTGGTATTTGAACAGAAGTGAAGGTTTCTTTAGGGACATCTGGCTGCCTGCTGTCACTGAGAGAGGAATAAGGGATTCAATTGCTCTTTATGCACATCAGAAACATAAACTAAGAACATCCTGAACCCAGAGGTACAGAGAGGGCAGCAATGAATGATCAGCAGTGAACCTCAGTGCTTCACATACCTCAAAGTTTCTTTATATTTTTCAGTACAGATGTTGATTTCTGGAAAAAATGAGAGATTATTGTCAGTGTCACAAGTAGCATCCGACTATAAGCTCAAAAACACACCTATCTCACACTTTTAATTATATTTTGTGCTTTTCTAAAGTAAAGTAAACTGTCTGTCCAGGTACCGTCCAGCTCCAAGTTAGGGTTGACTTCACCAGAGTATCCCTCTTCATTCGCCTTTACAATCTGTTTGAGAACAGCATCTACGATAGGCATCACCATGGTAACAGCAGATGTATTTTGGACCCACATTGAGAGGAAGGCACAGCCAGACATGAAGCCCAGCATCAGCCTGAAGGGAACAGCAGTGTGTTGAAAATGGAACAAAGCAGCCTTCACACCTAAATCTCGAGGAAATACATTATTTGAATCCAACAGAAGAGAAAGAAGATGCTCACCAAGCAGGGTTGACCCCCACCAAGGTGACGAGCCTCAGGGCGACTCTGCGGTGGAGGCCCCACTTCTCGATGGACGTGGCGAGGCAGATAACACCCACAAGCAGGAAGTGGAAGTTGTTAAAATACTCCTTTGCCACCTGGAGGAGAGGTTCCATACTGGTCAGTTTCAATGTGTGTCAGTCAGGGATGGAGACCCTGGCAATCTTATCTTTGGCTATCAAGGCTCGGTATGGGGATATGGAACATCACCTCTCTGGTGAGGAAGGAACCTGACGTATTGCATGAGGTGGAGAGATACTGGCTTGTTTTAGAGGCCAGGCCTCTGGGGTAGATGAGTTTTACTCTGTGTTCCTAAAAGCTTTGGATATTGTAGATCTGTCTTGGTTGACAAACCTTGGAACACCAGATGAAGATCTAGAGCGCTGGACCAGTTCGCAGCCAAGTGGCAGAAATGAGAATCCAAATCTGAGGCCATAATCCTCAGCCAGAAAGGGTGAAGTATTCACTCCGGGTCAGAGTTTCTGCCCCCGGTTGAAGAGTTTAAATATCTCAGGGTCTTGTTAATGAGTGAGGTGAGAGGCGAGTGAGAGACTGAAGGAGTGTTTGATGAGGGAGTGATGTGGATGCTGTTCTGGTCATTCATGGTAAAGAGAGACACAAGCTAACTATGGTCAGGAGTTCTGGGTAGTGACCAAGCGAAGAAGACTGTAGATGCAAACAACAGAAATTAGCTTTCTCTAAAGGGTGGCTGGCATCTCCCTTAGAGATAGGATGAGGAGTTGCATATGGATGGATGGATGGAAGATCAGGGCCCTTTTAGTATTTGTCAAGATAGCATGAGGGACAAGCAAATCAGAAAAGAAGCAGGAATGTTCCATAAATTTCAGGTGAGTGTCAAATGTTGAAATCAGTGCTTCTTTTGACACATGTAGGCAGAAGCAGAACCAGAGCAATGGATCTGCTGCTGGGCATTCATAAAGAATAACAACTCTAGTAACGCTGATTGCTAACAGAAGGACTCACATTGGAGGATGACATGATGCCAAACAGGGGGAAGAGGATGGCAGGGAGCATGGCGGTCATGGACAGTGGAATCACCTCTGTCACCCAGTATATCGCCATCAGCAGCAGCACAAAGCCACATTCTGCTTCCTACAGGGAAAACACAGATGAAAGATGATTACACCACATACACCACTTATAGGTTAAACTTTTTTTCACAAGAGTTCAAATGTTCAGTTTGTATCTTCAGCATCTAGGTAGCCCCGCAGAAGACGAGTGAGCAGAAAGGGAGAAAATATTCTAATTCTATCAGCTCAAAAAACATCAGCGAAAACAGAAACTGTTTGTGTGCCCCACATTGTTGCAGCTAAAGGTCCAGCTGCTGTATTTCACGAGAGGAAAAAAAAGGAGAGCTGACTTCACTAAGAGATGGAGAAAGATAAGAAAGACAGGAGAGGAAGAAGAGAGCTTAGATCTAAAGGGAAGGACTGTTCAGTGAGATCTGATAAACTGGAAGTTTAAAGTTAACATGCAAATCCTCATGTTGTTAAATCAGACATTGGCTCTGTACATGTATAGTTATGTTTTGTTTTGTGTTGGGGTTTTTGTGTGTATTTTTTTTATATTGGGAAAAACCCTGTAAAACAAACTGAGGTATACAAACTTTGTGGTATTGAAAGGTTACATGAAAATACTCTTCATTCTTGTGCTGGATAAATAGGTTAGCTTGGACTGATGTACAGTAGTGTTGTTGTTCCTGTTCAGAGATAGATTACATAAAGGTTAGCAGAGGTTAACATGTATTGTAGCCGATGCTTGGATTCATTCACTGAATTCCACCTTCATGCAAACTTCATATTGCCTCATATAAACTTAGCATATTGTGTCAGATTAGTCCCAGCTGTGGTTCTCTCCTGGTTCCCATTCCCTCATTACTAGCTGGTGTATTTAGGCCTGTGATTTCCTCTGTCAGCTGTTAACCCTCAAACTTTCATTTAAGGACTCTATTACAAAAGGATCAAGGGTCAGCTAGCACTAAGCACAAAGGTCTGTTAGCGGTGTTTATAGTGAGGGGGACGAGTGTAAAAGGCCTCCAAGTTCAAATCCAAGACTGGCTGACAGGAAAGCAAATAAAGAGCCAATGTATGTCATCAGAAAAACTCTACAATAACTACATACTACTGAGATCAAACTCAGTAACTATCATAAAGTTTATGTGGAATACAATCAAAATGAGCAGTGACAAAATCTTTCACAATATGCAAATAATGATAGAATCCGATTAAAAATCACTTCAATTAAATGCAATTGTAATGGAGGGTAAACAGTTCCTGTCATATTTGTGCACACACCTTTGTTCCGATGACCAGAGGAAGAGGGAGCAGCAGCAGCGGCGTGAGGATGATCAGGAGAAGGCTGTGATAGTTCCACACGGCTTCACTCAGCTTCGTCAGCATCCTCCTGTCTCCCATTGTTTTCGTCTCTCCTGCTGGTTCCTGCTGTGACCCTGCAGTTATTCGGCTGTGATACGTAAGAGAGGGTAATGATTGACCGAGACTGAGAGGCTGGAAACCATATTCGGGAAGTCCTCAAACTATTGGAGGCTTCATTTTATATTTCCATATTTGTTTTCTTGAGCAAGACACAAAAGCTCATAGTAACTGCTGGTTATCTCACCACTAAGACAAAGGTCAGAACGTGACAAGGCTTTTCATTTATTTCAAGCATGGTGCTTAAAAAAGGACAATATTAGTAGTTCGTCTGGATTACAAATGTGTTTTACAGTGAAGTCATTTTCCACACTTAAAGGAAGTATACTGATGAATTTCTCCAAACATTTGTATGTATCTGTGGTGTGTAATATTGTGTGTTATTAATGCTAACATTTCCTAATCTTCCTTTTGACTTTGTCACAGACTCTGACATAAGAACCAAAATATAAAGGATGCAAAGATTCTTATTGAGAATAGATTTTATTAAAGAACGCACAGCAAATATACATACGCAGACTTAATAAGATGCTTCCAGGTTGCAATATGATACAGCAGGTGTACTCGTTTGGATCCTGATTTTTAAGGGTTTATTTTTGTATTTGATCCTTTTGTGAAATATTTTATACACAATATTTATTTGCTAGAATGCCAGCTTGCTTCCTTTAAAATCATCACGAGATTAAAAAACACGATAAGGACTGTTATATGATTGCATGTTTAGTAGTTAGAATTAATAGGACACATGTTGAAGCCCTCAGAGGTCTGTTAAGAGGTCCACTGACATAAAAACTAAAATATAAAGAGGATATTTTTTTTTTATTAAAGTGCCAATAGGAAATGTACATACAAAGAGTTAATAAGCTGATTGCAGTGTGCAATATGAAACTGTATCTGTACGTGGTTTCAAGGTTTTCATTTACCCTCATTTTTAAAGATTTTTTTTTTTTTTTATCCTTGTGTGAAATATTTTAGACACAAACTTTATTTGAGAGAATTCCGTCTTGCATCATTTCCAGTCCTCATTATATTTTAAGAAAGAATAAAGACTGTTACATAATTAATGTTGAATAGTCGGAAACAAAATAAAAGCATGCAAAATAGAAAATATGTATGAATATGTGAGTAAGTGCTTAAATCACAAAAATCATTATCTTATTGTGTTGAGGTGAGTCTTAATCTGTACTCCGAAGAACATGTATCAGCATATTATGACACCGGCTGTCGGTAATGTCTTTGTCTTGTGTCTGGCTATGTGTGAGAATTCCAAGAACTTCTGGTATCTTTTAACTTGTTATCTTGAAGCCCTCAGAGGTCCATTAAAGTTTAGCTCAGTTTATGTCTGTTGCCTTTGACCCATGACTAATGACTAAACCAAATTCATGAAAATATTTAAAAAAAATAAACGTTCCAGATGGAATGTGCACCAAACTGACAGCACCCAAACCACTTAACTTTATGAGTTTGACTTTTAATCAAGAAAATGTTATTAAGAAATTTTAGAATTTACAAAGTTCTTAAGTCACCCTCCTTTCTTTGTGTTTTGCTTCCAAGGAGCCAGACCTGAGCAACAGTTCTCCATCTTTCTGTTTCAAAACCTTTCTTTGGACAGTAGCAGCCGTCTCACTCATTTACAGTCTAATCCTTCTACGTCACTATTTTCAAAGGAATGTTTGCCCTGCTGACCGATGACAGACTGAACACTGACCTATTAATCATTGAACCATTAAAAAAGACACCGAATTCAAGGAATGAACCTTGAGTTAGGTTGCATTTTTTGCAGTTCCTTGAAACCTCATCAGAAATGGACTTGCTGTACGGGTCAGTGCCAAAAGACCAAACACGAGGAAAAAAGGTAAAAAAAAAAAGCTGAGGTGTGGTGTATCATGCAAGGAACTGGACTCAACTCTAAATATGACATTTTTGGTTCAATTGCTGTCAGTATATATAGAGCAGGGCAGGAAGGAGGTACAACAGTGAGTGTCTGCTGTCATCCATAAAATATGGCGGAGGCTCTGTCATAGTTGGGGGGCTGCATTTCAGCCAGTGGTGTTGGAGATCTTGCCCAAATAATTGGAAAACACACTGTTAGAATTGCAATGTGGTAATGCGCTACCAGTTTTCTTCAAGTATTCATTAATTTATTTGGTAATAAAGACCTCTTTGAGTACTGAGCGCAGGAATCTGCGTGGTAAAAATGTCAGAGTAAACTGTCCAGGAAACAGAATTCTCCTAAGGGTGATACCGTTTGTAGATAAAAGAGTCAAATCAGTGGTGATATTAAATATTTACACTGAAAGCAGTTCGCCTGCAGCAGGAAGTGGATCTTTGCTTACTTAATGAGTATGCTAATGAGTAAGCTCTATAGAGGACAAGATCTATCTATGTTGTCAAGACTCTTGGAGCACAGAATGAAGTCTGTGGAGCTCATGTAACCACAGTGGTCATCGTAGATGCATACTTAAGACATCAAATATGTGAAGAAATATATATGAAACTATGTAGCAAAGACAAAATTGATAAATAACTCTAAATGTGTCATATTTTAGACATCCTTTGCTTTTTTGACAGCACTGCAAACCCTTGGCCTTCTTTTCTATTGAGCTTTATGATGTAGTCACCTGAAATGGTTTCATGTAGCAGGTGAGCCTCGTCAGGGTTCATTTGTGGAATTTCTTGCCTTCTTAATGGGATTGGGACCATCAGTTGTGTTGTGCAGAAGTCAGGTTGGTACACAACTGACAGCCCTATATGACAACTGTTAGCTGATTGGTTCTTGTCATAATAAAAATTCTAAGTAAAAAGAAAAGACTGTCCATCATTACTTTAAGAACTGAAGGTCAGTTAGTCTGGGAAATTGCTAAAACTTTGAATGTTTCCTCAATTGTAGTCATAAAAACCATCGAGTGCTACGATCAAACTGGCTCACATGAAGATTGTCCCAGAAAAGGAAGACCAAGAGTCACCTTTGCTGCTGAGGATAAATCTGAGTCATCAGCCACTGAAATCCCAAGTTAACAGGATCTCAGATTAGAGTCCAGATAAATGCCACACGGAGGTCCACTAGCAGACACATCTCTACATCAACAGGACAATGACCCCAAACACACCTCCGGGCTGTGTAAGGGCTATTTGACCAAGAAGGAGAGTGATGGAGTGCTGCGCAAGATGACCTGACCTCCACGGTCACCTGACCTAAACCCAGTGGAGATGTTTTGGGACGAGATGTAGTGCAGAGTGAAGGCAAAAGGGCCAACAAGTGCTCAGCCTCGCCGGGAACTCCTTCAAGTCTGTTGGAAAACCATTTCAGGCAACTACCTCATGAAGTTCATCGAGAGAATGCCAAGAGTGTACAAAGCAGCAATCAAAGCAAAGGGTGGCTTTTTAAAAGAATCTAAAATATAAAACATGTTTTGAGCTATTTCACACTTTTTTGTTCACTACATAATTCCATATGTGTTCATTCATGGTGTTGATGCCTTCACTGAGAATCTACAATGTAAATATTCATGAAAAAAAGAAAAACCTTTAAATGGGAAGGTTGTCCCAACTTTTGGCTGGCAGTGTATGAGTTTAGGAGCATTGTTTGCTCACCTCCAGCAGCTTGGGCACCTCAGGATTGAAAGTTGCAGTTTTGATATAGTGAAGGAAAAGAATAGAGATGTTCTTCCTCATGGTAGCCTTAACTCCTGGCTGATTTAACCTATCGAGTCATCAGATCTGCCTCCCTTTCAACCAAATCCACAAGTCAGCTGACACACTTGCTGCTCTCCAATAAGTTCAAAGGTAAAAGCAAAAAAATTATATAAAAAAGTCAATTTTGGAGGCTGTTACAGCTTATGTTTATGTTTCTCTATGAAACTTAAAAACCCTTTTTTTTTAAGAAGTGCAACTCTGAACACTGAGAATCTCTTTTGTGAAAGTGCCAGATACGATTAACTTTTCAATGTTTTTCCAATGAGGATAGAAGTCAAAGTTCTTACAGAAATTGGCCCCACCCATGCTTGAACCCAGTAACCTTTTGCTGTAAAAGAGCAGCACCGACCTCAGTTTAAGGATTAATTTAGGCGATACCCTGTTTGTGATTCTTCTCAACTTGTTTTTTTATTAAAAATTGAACAGGATAATATAAGAGCTGTGTTAGAAGAACAGTGTGTGTGTGTGTTTACTTGACTGTGTGTTTCACTGTTATCGGGCGCTGAAGCCTCGGCTCCTGGCTGACCGTGATCTTGATGATCTTGATGTACTCTTAGAAAAACTTAAATAAAATGCCAAGCACCACTGTAAATCTCTCCACAGTCACATGAACCTGTTGAACATTTACTCTGAAAGCAGAAATTGTTTATGGAGGATGGACATCATGATATCACTTACTGTTTTTTATGAAGCAGTACTGGGGTCCACATTGTCTACAGTGTTGCTACAAGGGGCATGTTTGCTATGACCAGCCTCATAAATCAGAGAGCATGCACAAATTTACCAGCCTAAACATGTTGCAGTTGTTAAGCTCACAACATCTTAATATTTGGAGGGAAAAATGATTCTTAAAATCATTGTGACCAGATTTCCGCTACTGAAATATTCTCACAAACAACAGTGCAGACAGGAAATTATATAAAGGAGCTCATATATCAGACAACTTTCTATAAGAATTAGTTGTAACCTCACTATGGTTTAATGGGGTTTGCAAAGCTAATACTTTGTTGGGAAGATATGTTTCCATCAGTGCTGAGTGTTTAGTACATAATGCTGAACACTTGAGAGAGGATTTGATTTTTGGTAAGCATTCTTGGTTTGAGTAAAGATCTCCATTCCTGGCATTCAAAAAGTTTTTTATGGAGTTGCATGTTTTAAAATACAAGTTCATAGAGGTCTATATTCCTAGAAGTGGGTTTTCTCAGTTATTTGGTTACCTTTCCCAAGAACAAGTCGCATATTCCTGAAATCATAAACACAGTCATCCAAGATCTTCTTCAGGTTTGTCTCAGAGTTATTCGATAACCCGGTATGCATGTGTCTCTGCTGGCAAAAGATTTAAAGAAGTTGTGAAATGTGTATTTGAACCTTGGCTGTCTTATTTCCTGGAAAAGCTGAGTTCATTGGAAGAAATTAGACTGACTGTTCCTCAGACCTAATTTATTCAATTTTGAAGAGCTGAACGAATTTTAAATGTGGGCAAAAGTGACGAAGTTTGGAACTAGCCAGAGACATTTTTTAGTGTGTGTGTGTGTGTGTCTTTGTCTCCATGTCATTAGTAGGAACTGACATTCTTAACTCGGTTTCTGATGCCCCTGCAGGATCTTATAAAATACAAAATATATTTACTTACATTTTATTCAAATTTACAAATTTATGGAGTTTAGATTTTGAATTAAATACATTTAGAAGCAACGTGGACACACAAATTGAAATTTTTAGAATTTCAAACCTCAAACTTATTATATGATTCTTGAAAACACTGATCAGGGAGCTGTGCTTCAGTGTTAATACAACATCCCTGGTAGAGGTTGACTTTTAACATTGAAAAATGATTTTAAACCACCAGTAGACAACAGGAAAAAAACAGATTGAATTTAAATTTATATTTCTTAGTGATGCTCATCAGGTAAAGACAAAATCATTAAATGCTTTGTAAACTTTAGACCCTCCTACAAGCCATCCACTGAGGTCCAGGGGATATTCCAGGAAACATGACAATACTTTTCAAAGAACTGGTCAGCAAATTTTGCAACTGTTGTTGTTTTCTTATCTGGAACATAACTTGTTCCAGAAAAGGAAAGGTCAGGAACAAAAGTTTCCATGAGAATGCATTTTGGTAAAAAAATACAAACCCTTCTAACTGTGAAAACCCACTTATATTAACCTTGAACTTGCTAAGCCCCAAATTCTTCTTCACTTAGTTTTGTTTTGAGTTTTGAGTATAAAAAGAGCTTTTTTTGGTGAGAAAATAAAAAAAAAATATCAGGCTGTTTTGTGCAAGCCCTTTTAATTGACTCTTAAAGGCTATAGCTCTTCTACCATGTAATATTATTAAAGTTTGATTTGGTTTTGATTTGTACTTGAGCAGCGATTTGAACTCTTCAATTCAAACAGAAAGATGTAAGAAATGAAGGCAGAGTAAAGATCAGCTGTGATGGATTATCTGAAAGGAAAGTAATAAATCCTCATGCAATTGAAATGGAACAAACCAGCATGTCATGGTTTGCTGGCAGAAAATACCCAAATGTAGACTCCCCCAGGCACACTGATGCAAACAAAAGAGCAAACCTTTATTCTTGGTCAAAGACAAAGTCCATAAACACAGAAATCCATGAGAATGAAACAGCACATCTTTAACTTACAGAGAAAACAACAATACAAAGAAACCGACAGACTGTGGACTGAAGCAATAAACACACAAAGGCTGATTAGAGAAAAAAAACAGGTGTGAACAATCAATGACTAACAAGACAAAGGAAGTAAAACTAAATCCAACATACGAGAGACAAAAAATGCTGGCAAATAGAAATGAAAAGTAACATAACACAGAGACAGAGGGTGCTTTCCAAATGTTTCTCCTATCTCATATTCCTAACCTCTTTCTTTGGCCTTGATAAAAATGTCATCGAGGTCAAGGGAAAAGTGGGTCATTGCGAAGCACTTAAAAGAGGAAAAAAGAAGTGCGCTGAGAACTGGAACAGCCTTACACCAGTCTACAGCGTGATGTCTGTTGTGTTGTAATGATGATATGCAAAAGATGGACCACAAACCTCTTATTGTGCTTCACCACAGTGCGTTCTGACCCCGTTGTTTTATAGAGGTAATAAATGAGAACAGCTTGCTGAAAAATTTCTCTTCAATACAAAGGTTGGAATTTTATAGGAGGAACATATAGACCCAGATTTATTGACACCTGCAGCAGCTGAATTCCTTCGTTTGACCTTAAAAAGCTGCTGGATTCATTAAAGAGGCTCAGAGTTGTTGGTTTCGTCTCTGAAAGCTGTTAACAGGAATATTTTGGCAGCTGTCTTTACGGCATATGTATTTGTAAGACTTTCACTTTCAGGTGAAGAATATTTCAATGAGTCACAGAAATGAGAATTAAAAAGTCTGTGACAAAGAATTTGCTGCAAATTGCATGAGAAAAAAAATGCTGTGTTAAAACTAGGAGAATTTATTTTCAGGAGGGGGAGATGTTATGAGAGTGCACTATGGGTACTTTGCAAGGATGGCTCAAAGATGTTAAGGCAGTGCCAAAACTTTGGCCCGGTCCTAAAATCCTTTGCTTCTCAATGACACTGTTTTTTTAAAAACAAAAACAAAGCAGAAATACACCTAAGTGAGCATCTTTTTCTTAACTAATCTTAAAAGTAGAGATAGTGTCTATCTCCTGAATACAAACTGGAAGCTGGTTCCACAGAAGAGGGACCTAAAAACAGAAGGCTCTGCCTCCTCTGTGTTTTGGTATTATTCCTGGTTCTGGTTCTCTTAGCTGTTTTCTGCCTTTGTTATATGTATAGTTTTCAGTCTTTGGTTTTCTGTCACTGTGCCCACCCTGCGTTCCACATTTATCGTTTAGTTACTCTTCTCTCTGTGATCCATGTTCCCTTTCTGTCTCCCCATTGGGTTGTCTGTTTCTTCCCTGGTGCTAGTGTCTAGTCAGTGTCTCAGTGTGTCTCTTGTTTCCTGTTTTATTTGGATAAATCCTTGTCCTGCCTATAGGACAGGGGTGTGCAACAGTAGGGCTCGAGGGCCAATGTCCTGCAGGTTTTAGATGTGTCCTTGATCCAACACAGCTGATGATTGCCAAATGACCTCCTCAATTTGTCTTGGAGTTCTCCAGAGGCCTGGTAATGAACTCATCATTTGATTCAGGTGTGTTGGCCCAGGGTGAGAGCCAAAACCTGCAGGACACCAGCCCTCGAGGTCTGGAGTTGCCCAACCCTGGTTTAGGGTATTCAGTTTTGCTTCTTCCCCGCCTTATTATGTTTGATCACTCCCAGCTGTGTTCCCTGTGTGCTTCCACTTCCCCTCTGTGTATTTAAGCCCTTTGTCTTCCTCAGCTTGTTGTTGCTTTGTCCCATGTTGCTGTGTGAGTTTCTGTGTGTTTCCAGTTTCTCTTGCACCTGCTTCACTAGTTTTTCAGTTCCCTGTCCAGGTATTGTTTTCCCTAGTTGTAATATTTAAGTTTTGCTACGGTGCAATAATCTGCCTCCTTCAGTTTACAATTTTGTTTCGAGTCCAACATTTAGGTCCTTATTCTGCCTGCCACAGCACTCAGCATGATGGTAACAAACTGGAAAAACTCAAATTACTCTGTTTATTCCAGTACCATTCTGTACCACCTTTGATTAGCACAAATGTTATATTAATTTACCTATAAAATATAGTAAATAATTTTTAAAAGGTGCTATTAAGAAGTGCAAATCCAAAGGTTTTCAGGGCTAGGCTAAGCCTCCCTTTTTTCAAGGTCCTAGCAATGCCACTGCTAAAGAGAAATCTTAAACAAACAAACATGTTTTATTTTGAACAACTTTTAACTGTAGTTCATAGCCTGGCTAACATTACTCTAACAAAAGTTAGCCAGTTACTGTTTTCAGCAGTGGACTGGCTAATAATCATTAGATGGTCAATCAGATTTTAGCTGCAGACCAACTTATAAAAGGTTTACTCAGAATAAGCTGCACTCTACTTCCAACATTTCCAATCCTTTGAATGCAAAATGACTCTAAGTGGCAGCAAAGAGCTTGTTTTCCTCTCTGCTAAGCTACAGTCTGAGAATATTTGAGGGGGATTTCAAGGAGGATGTTTCATCCTGACTTTTGAAAAACACTGGGGTGTTATAATGGAGAGAAAGAAGATATAGTAAGATAAACTGATTATTAGCTTGGATCTTCACACGAGATTTGCTGACAAAATGACTTCTTTTAATATTTGTTGGCAACCAGATTTAATGAGATTGCAGCACTGAAACAGGGGCTCCTAAATGTTTACCTGTTGGTGGAGAGGAAGCAGTAACACCACTACAGAACAATGAATACATTCTTTGAACTTTGACTTAAAGCACATTAAAATTTGAGTTAAAGCACATTAATTCCATTTCTTGAGAGCCAAACTCAGGAGCCTTTTTTGAGTCTCTTTAAGGATTCAAAGTCTGACCAACTTATCAAGGCATTGTGGAGTTGAAGCTGGGAAGGGTCGGTGCCCAGTCGGGGTACGTATCCAGCGAGAACAACGGAATTCCCCAAGTTGCCATGGCCAGTAGGACAGCGAGGACTCCAATCGCTTTGACGCCAAGCCCCGCTTTCACCTGCAGCAGACATGATCAGATGTTTTTGTGAATTATGTCCAGTGAAAGAGTTATTTCTACTGTTGTGGTGGACCACTGGAGGGCTCCACTCACACCCATTTGACAGGAAGTGTTGTTGTTGTTGTGTTTTGGAGGGAAATGTGTTCACTTGGTGGTGATGAGTAATAAATGAGGAGTGTTAATCGAGAGCTCTCGTGTTGTCTGTGTTAACCTCCACATTGGTGACCCTGAACTCAAACATGCTACAGCCCCTTGACCCCTCAAAACTCTCCGTTGCGTGGGAAGAGTTTGCAGCCATGGAGTGCCTCGGCATTGTACAGCGCTTGAATAGTGCCTGGGCCTCTCCGCTACACATGGTGCCCAAATCAGACGGTCGGTGGCGGCCGTGTGGGGATTTTTGCCGTTTAAATAATGTCACGACCGTTACCCCATTCCCCACATACAGGATTTTTCCGCCCACCTCGCTTTTTTTCAAAAATTGACTTGGTTCGGGGGTATCACCAGGTTCCTGTGTGTGCCGAAGACGTTACCAAAACTGCCGTAATTACATCTTTTGGCCTGTTTGAGTTTTTGCGCTTGCTGTTCGGCCTGAAAGGCGATGCCCAGACTTTTCAGTGGTTGATGGACTCTGTCTTGCGCAGGCTGTCTTTCGTCTTTGTGTGCCTTGACAATATATTGGTGGCCAGCTGTTCTGAGAAGTCCCATCTGCGTCAGGTTTTATCAGCGCTTGGCAGCACATGGGCTGATTATCAACCCTTCCAAGTGACAGTTCGGGTTGCCGGTTCTGGATTTCCTGGGGCACCGCATTTCTGCTGAAAATGTGGTTCTGTTGCCAGACAAGGTCCGGGCCATTTTGGTTTTTCCGCGTCCCACGTCAGTTGAAGTGCTGCAGGAGTTTTTCGGAATGATCGATTTCTACAACTGTTTTCTCCCCAGAGCTGCGCACCTGCTACAGCCACTCTACGCTGCCTCAAAGGGTAAAACAGTTAAAGACCCGGTTGATTGGCTCCCCCTAACGCATTCCAGCATTTTCTGAGGCCAAGGCTGTGCTTGCTAACGTCGCCCTGCTGGCCCACCCATTTCCGTCGGCGGAGATTGCGTTGACCACTGACGCGTCAGACGTGGCGGTGGGTGTGGTGTTAGAACAGCAGGTCTCCGGTGTCTGGCAACCGCTCGCCTTTTTCAGTCACACGCTCAGGGACAGTGAGAGCAAATATAGTGTTTTTGACAGGGAGTTGCTGGACCTGCACCTCGCGATGCAGCATAGACTTTGATGCAGTGGCCACTGACCAGCGTGCAGACTCAGACGTCCTTGCCCTTCGGTCTGCGCATTTTGACTGTACTGGACCGCACAACCCGCTCGCCCGAGGCAGTGCGTTTGGCGTCCAATACAGCAGCGGCGGTGGCCAGGGCATTTTTTTTCAATTTTGTTTCGCGTTTCGGTCCCCCCGCCGAAATCACCTCAGACTTTGGTCTGCCATGGCTGACGGCCTGGGGGTCAAGGTCCACTGAACCACTGCGTACCACCCACAGGCCAATGGGATGTGCGAGCGTTTCCACCGGTTGCTTAAGGCCGCGCTCCGTAAACCCAGTTACAGATTGTAACTGGGTTGACTGCCTTCCGTGGGTTTTACTGGGTTTGCGCTGCACGGTTAAAGAAGACCTCGGGGTCTCCCTGCCTGAACTTGTCCTCGGCCAGCCTCTCCGGGTCCCCGGGGAATTTTTGCCCAAAAGCCTGCCCTCGTGCTTTGATCCCTTTGTGCTGTCTCTCCGTCCCACAATAGACTCATTTTCTGTTCGTGGCCTAGTGTACCATTGTCTGCCCAACACTTTCGGTCCGAAGTTGTTGGACTTTTCGCAGTTTGTTTTTGTCAGGCATGACACTCATAGGCCTCCGCTGCGTCCACTGTATGATGGGCCGTTTAGGGTTATTAAGCCGGGCCGGAAGCATTTTCTTTTGGACTTTGGGGGTCGGCAGGAGGTTGTTTCCATTGACAGACTTAAGCCTGCACATGTTCTTCTGGATCATCAGGTTGTGCCTGCCCAGGCCCCCCGCCGTGGCCGTCCACCTTCCACTGGACTGGATACCTCGGCTTCTTCCTCTGAGAGCGCCCCCCACCTGGCAGGGCCCAAGCTATCTTCAGCTTTTCCTGTCCACCCATGCCAGCCTGGTCCTCAGGCTCGTTTCCCCCCAGCCACTTCTCCACCGGTTCAGCCGTTCTGGACGTTTAATTAAAGCAAGGGTTCTGGACTAGGGGATGACCTTACTGGGTGTTCAGTTGGTGGTGATGAGTAATAAATGAGGAGTGTTAATCAAGAGCTCTTGTGTTGTCTGTGTTAACCTCCACACTGTGTCTGTTTCTCTTTTCTTACTCACCATATCGAGGGTGCTAAAGTGTCCATAGCCATACACAACAGCACCTGGTGGGTTGGACACTGGCAGGAGGAAGGAGAATGATGTGCACAGGGTGGCAGGGATCAGGATGTACAAAGGGTTGACATGGATGGCCTCAGCCTGAAGCGAGAACAATATCTCATAAATATTTCACACATTAGTGAAATTTAAATAACAATCATTAGTTTTTCTTTTATCTGCATTCAAAGGATTAAGCTAGGGGGTTAAAATGCATTTGCATGTATATGTGTTGGTTATGTCTGTTACTTTCATTTTTGCCTGAAGTGAAATATCCCCCTCTGGTGTTACCTCAGCTTACTGTAACTTTTTGCAAGCATGTGAAATGGACATGGTTAACGTGGGACTGCCGTGGGATGTCTATTGCACTAGTTGCAGTGAAGATGGACATTGCCAACGTGACATAACCATTTTTTGGGACTCTGTGTTGGCTTGGTCTATAACTTGGTTAGGAAGCTACATTCATAAACTGCCTCTGTTTGTACTTGTTCATTTTTTATTTTTTAAACCAGAGTCATTGTGGCAATCACTTTAAAGTGTCTGTGCTGGTTTTCATCATTTGTGTATTTCAGCTTTGTGTTCATACCTAAATACACGGAGAAAGATTATGTGTATCCTCATTAGAATAGAGATTTGTGTGGGTGCATGAGATTGCTAAGCCTATAGGTTTATATAGTTAAATGGTAATTGTGAGAAAAGTAAAACAAGGTGCTTCACAAGAGCCAAAGATGAATTAGAAAATTAATTAATAAAAAGCAGATTTAAAAAGATCTCTTTTTAACTGGAAACAATTTGTTTCAGGTGATTAATGCTTGAACTGGAGGCCGACCTCACACTGGGTTGATGTTATTGAAGAAGTTAAAGAATTTATGAAAATCAAATGGTATTTATGCTCAACAAATGAACAAGCAGTTTCTGAAGAAAATGTATCCTCTGGATGATGTAACCACATAGTAACACTTGTTTTTTCAGAGATATTTTTATGCTGATTTGGCCTCTATTCCTGGATTTGACCATGAAGCAGGGGGGACAACATTCAGGAAATGGCCCAGACCTCAGTGGTGGCCTTGCAACCAGCACGCATAATGTACAGCTGTTTCTAAAGAGCTCATTAATGAAACTTCAGGATAAAATTTAAAAGTTGTAAAGCAACACTGCTTATCCCTTAAGAGGTTTTTTTTTTTTTGTTTTTTTTTTGGTCAGGTGAAGCCAATCAGAATAAAGTAGGCTTTAATACAGTGTTTCAAGCAGACCATGAATGGAGGGACTCCTCCCCAGCCCAGTGTAAGATGAATGATGATGATTTCCAACCACTAAAACTACTCTAGTAAAGTCCAAGAATGAAACACTGAGTTGAAAATGAGCAGAACTGATTATCTAACATTAATTATCAGCGTTAAATAATTTCAGTAGATCTGTACAGATTTAAACACTGAACTAACCAGAGGAGAGAGAATGGGAAGGAAGATGGTGATGGTGGCAGCGTTGCTGGCCACCTCTGTCAGCGTGGTGGTAAGGAGGCAAGCCACTGTGACTGTGGCTAACACCGGGAGGTCGCCCAGAGGTGTCATCAGCCTGGCCAGCCACAAAGACAGTCCTGACTCCTGCAGACAGAACCAAACAATTACACCTGTTAAGTGTACAACATATTTTACTTCTTTTTAGTAAAACGAAGGGTCACTTCTTTCAAGTTCTGGAGACAAATTCCTTTGGTTCAATTTTCAATTCATTATGTTGGTGTAGTCACTAAAAAAGATGAACGTAGGTACCATTATATCAATCACTGGTTTCTGAAGGCCCATTTTGAAGATTTGAGATGACGGACACGTGACCAGATGCAATGAGGACGGGCTGGTCTGACTGTGAAACCATTTGCTCATTAGGTAATGATTTCACTTTTTACAAAAATTCTCAGCCAATAAATATAAACACTACATTCTAAAATTCCAAAATTCACAAAAAATGACTTTTTTAAATTTATTTTTTATTTATTTGACTGTAGATGAGTGACTGAGACAATAACTGAGTGGCAAAGTGCTATCAGAGGTGAGGTGGCAAAGTGTTTTCCACTGACTTCTGTAGGTCCAGAAGTTTTTTTTTTTTACAACCACAATCGGTGGCTTTTATCTTTATCTATACCTATTGCTGTCTATCTCTACAGATAATTGAAGTACACTCAGAATTATATTCCCCTAGTGTAATTATCATTTAAATCTAAGCTGAACAATCTTCTAATCATTTTTTAATTCTCTAGTCAAACTAAAGTTGGTTAAAAGTAAAGTTGCTGTCATTCCCAATCATCTACACTAAAGTGCGGATTTTTGTCTGAACATGAGATTTTTCTGTCTTAACTGTGAAAACTTTACAATCATACAATTTATTTTTGCTCGGTACAAGGAAACTGTTCTGTATGTATTGTGATTTGTATTTCAGCCTACCTCTGCACCTTTGGCGAGTGCAAAGCCTCCACTAACCATCAGAGCAACTTGCCACGGCATGGAGGCCTGAAACTCTTTCCAGGAAATCATCGCCTCTAAATTGAGAGAGGAAAAACTCATTTATTGCGATTGATGGGACAGATGTTGAAAAACACAAGATGTTCGGAACCTCTCTGAGGTTTAAATGAGTGTGAATATTTTACTGATTTTAGGTATTCGCAAATTTCAGTGCAGCTTAAAGTTTTTTTTAATGTTAAAGTTTGATATCCATAGGAAGCAATAACCAAAGAAGTCAGATTAATGTAGTGTAGGGAAACGGTATTAAGAAGAATTAAGAAAAATGAAAAACTGAGTGAATCTACAGTAGTTAAACTCAACCCATTATGTTAATTTTCTACTCTGGTGCCCTTTGAGTACTTTTGTTAGCCTTCAGCATCCGACTAACCAACAAGCCACATCCCATACATTTACCGTATTTTCTAGAGGGTCCATAAGCAGGTACAATGAAGAGGAGGATGCCCAGCACCAGAGCTACGGTGGCATCTGTGATGTAGTTCGACTTACTGAAAAGCAAAAAAACTGATCAGGCGGGTCTTGGTTCATTGCTGCTCATAAATATCTGTGCTTCCTAATGAATCTGTGTCACGATCCTGGGTCTTTGACCCAGCGTTTTCAGTTTCCATTTTGAGTTGATTGAGTTGTTGATTAATTATGATTTTCTTTTGGTTGCCTTTAGTTTAGCTATGTTTCACTTAGGCCCTCTGTGTTAGTCTGTCATGTTTCGTGTTTTCTTGTCCATGTTGTGAAGCTGTATTGTCATGTCTGCTTTCCATTCATTCATTCATATTTTTCATATTGTAAATACTGTTATACTTCTCTTCTGCATACTGTGCCAAGTGCCTCTTTGTATTTATACTTTAACTGTTACTGTTTCGCTTCTGCTTCTTGTCTTGTTTTATTCTATTGCTGCTGGCCTCTGTGAGTTACCAAACAAATTTCGTTGTATGATTACAATGACAAAGTCTCTTTAAGTCATTCTGTTTCTTGTTTTATTTGAAGGTCTGTGTCCTATGTCAGCGCAGTCAGCTTTGCTTTCTTTGTCTTGTTAGGTCAGATAAGAGTCAGCTTGTTCCCCATGTGTTTCCACTTCCCCTAATCACCCTTGTGTGTATTTAGTCTGTGTGTTTCTGTTCATTCCTTGTCAGGTCATCTGTTGTCCACGCCATGTTTGCCACGCCATGTTTTCAGGTT